>QXTE01000040.1:4079803-4145565 GCA_003942145.1 Platysternon megacephalum | reverse complement strand
GGGGGGGGGGGGGGTGTTAAAATTGAGTGTGTTGGTTCTGGTTCTGGCCCATCTCTGCTCCCAATGGCCCTTCCGTCTTTAACCCCTGCTGTGATAAATACCTTTGTGTCCACTGGGAACCAGAGTGAAACAAGTGGGTCACTTAACATTATGCCACTTCCAGCAGTTGCCAGCCCAGGTTGGATTTGAACTAGTATCCTAGAGGGGGATGGCCCTGCAATTACCATAATACCAGCATCAATTAACAAGGCATTTTGCTGTTGCATTGAAAGTGTAACTAAAGCATTTCGGGCCAAATCTTGTCCTTCATTATGCATCGGCACCCTCTACTGGTTGCAAACAGCGCTGCAAATATGGGCCAAATTTGGTCTCGTTACTCCACAAGAAAATTAGGGCCAGATCCGGAGAGATACCAGGTACCCATGATTCCCGTTAGAGCCTCAGGCTCCCAGCACCACTCAGGATCAGGCCCTTAAAACAGATTCTCTTCTTCCCAACTGTCTCATTAATAATGGTAGCTTGTACCTGTGGGGCCACTAGCAAATGCAACACTCACAGCTGTGGTTTGTTGCATGAATAATACATATGTTCAGCTATTGTTATAACAAGATTTTAATTATGCCGCTGCCTCCAGGATACGTCTGCCAGCAAAGGGCTGTGTCTCAGATTATAGAACTGCTTAAACCATCCTCCGTAGTAAACACTTTGGAGTGAGGCGGAAGTTGGCTGGTTTATATCTGGCTTCTTAATCCCCAGCTACGACCTTTAGAATGGCCACAGAGCGGACAATGGCACAGAACTCAAATACCAGGCATGGAACAAATGTAGGACATGCCCCTCTAGTTTTAAAAGCCATTTTAAGGAAATCAGACTGGTTTGGTTTGGCAGTGGGCTGTGAAGAACCATGTACTTCTTGTAGTCTCTGGCTATGGTTGGAGGTTGTCACCATTTGATGGCTTCTTGGTGACTTATGTGAAAAGAGATGGTGATCTTCGGTATCCACATAATAAAATCCACCCTCACATGTGGCTATGTTGCCTCATGGTTTGAGCAGGTGTCTACATTTTTCTGTTTGAAAGAGATTTTCTACCTAAAACTGGCCTCTTTTATAAAGAAAAAAATGCACAAGAAGTTTTTGTATCTGTCTGAATTTTTCCACTTCTTCAACAACAAAGTTCTCAGTTTTCGAAAACAAACAGTATAAATACCTAAAATGCCAACTACTGAAAAATGTTTAATTTTTAGAAACCAAAACCAACCAAAAAACTGGAGGGGGAGGGCGGGGGGAGAAATTAGTTTTGTTTTGTAGGGGTGGTTGTTAGGGGAAAATCCATGACATTTTTTGAATTAAAAAAAAATCCATGAAATTTTTGGAATAAAAAAAATTATTTATTTCAAAATTTTGCCTGAACAATACTTACTGTTTTCTGACTAGCTGTACCTGGTTTCTCCTCCCGGCTTTCCCAGGGGTTCAGTGTGTGTGATGATGGGTCCCTGATTTTGGCTGGGGCTTCTAGACACTACTATAATGTTATGGGTTGGGACAGGTTAAACCTCTTTGAAATTGTGTGTATGTGGGGGCAGGGGGAGGAGGTAACCACTGCCCTGCATTTAAGATCGTTGTAAAAAGTCAGGTAACTAGGTAGTTGAAACAATAGCAGCCTCCACCCCAAACACAGGCATATGTCACCGCCCAAAGCAAAAGGCACATATGGGCAGAGGGGATGTGTTAGCTATTGTTTTGTGAAGGTGTGTGTGTCTATGAGAGAAACAATGGACAAAGGGAGGGATAGCTCAGTGGTTTGAGTATTGGCCTGTTAAACCCAGGGTTGTGAGTTCAATCCTTAAGGGGCCATTTAGGGATCTGGGGTAAATCTGTATGGGGGTTGGACTAGATACCTCCTGAGGTCCCTTCCAACCCTGATATTCTATGGTTCTATGATTAAGCTAAGAAAGGAAGCACCCGGTACTGTCATAACAAGCTGTGGGAGCGTGGCACTGCAAAAAGTCGAGAGCAGGGGTCCCCAACGTGGTGCCTGTGGGTGCCATTGTGCCCGCCGGGGGGGGTGTAAGTATGCCCACGGAGCCCTCGGGGTTTTTTTGTGTGTGTGTGTGTGTGGTTTTTTTGCGTGCTGGGGTGTGGGTTTTTTGGTTTTTTTTGCTGCGCCGGCAGCGCTTGGCGCCCGCCAGCAGCACTCGGGGTGTTTTTTTTTTTTTTTGCTCCGCTGGCAGCGCTCGGGGTTTTTTTTGTTTTTGTTTTTTTTTGGTGCCCGCCGGCAGCGCTCGGGTTTTTTTTGGTGCCCGCCAGACGAAAAAGGTTGGGGACCACTGGTCTAGAGAGAGAGAGCTTTTTGGGGCTGAGTGCTGGCTAACAGGGGCCTGGACCTGCGAGCAAAGAAACCATCTCCTGCTATTTGATTCTTGCTGGGTGTAGGGAAACAGGACTTCGTACCTTCTTTGTAAATTCACAGGATTGCATCAAAGTAACACCAGACTCGTCACCAATTTCTCCTGCTAACTGGAACAACGTGCAAGATCCTGAATTTTTGGCTGGCCTCTCAGGTAACAAGGGTCACAATACATATTGAAACATAATATAAGAACAGGGGTCAAGTCCTAAAGGAATGTATAGATTAAAATCTCTCACCTTAAACTGTATCCAGAAATGACTCAGATACCAGTGCAGGCTATGCCGCAGAGGGGTTAGGTGTATATCCCTGAGTATACCGGCAGCTGCATTCTTCGCTAGCTGAAGCTTTCAAGCAGTCTTCAGCTGAAGCCCCAGGCAGAGGGCACTGCAGTCATCCAGTCTGGAATCTCAGCTGTCCTGTTGCAATATTCCCTAGAGGGCCTGATCCTGGCGTTTCGTTACTGATGTTAATGGGAGCGGGACTGAGGTCTCTATTGCAGCACGTATCCAGTGAGCTCCCAGCACTCATCATCTGTCTGGAATCTCAGCTGTCCTGTTGCAATATTCCCTAGAGGGCCTGATCCTGGCGTTTCGTTACTGATGTTAATGGGAGCGGGACTGAGGTCTCTATTGCAGCACGTATCCAGTGAGCTCCCAGCACTCATCATCCCAGCCTGAGTATATGGCATGGAAAAAGACATCAACATGGCATAACAAAAAGAAAAGGAAGCATTGCCCACAGCTGACCTGGGCTGTTAATATGGGAGAATTTGAAGTGATCCTGGAAGGTTAAGAATCACCGCCCTGATCCTGCATTGAGACATGGAGAGATTCACCCTTGAAACCATACAATCAGCCCCGGGGCCCGGTGTGTTTGTTTGCTCTTGTTTAGCACCGGTACCACATGCTCAGAACCGTATAATACCCACAAGTATAGGCAGCCCCTGTCCCAAAGACAGAACATAGCAAATGGGATGCACTCACAAATACAGCGGTGGGGATCCCAGGGTGGTCCCTTGTTTTATTAATTATAAACTCGCTGCTTGGATTTGAAGGAGGGCAGGATGGTGGTAATTTAACAACATGAATTCCCTTCCCTTATTCAAAGGGAAAGGACTTTAACCACGGAGAGCCAGCTGCAAACCAACACAGCTCCACTGCAGACAAGGGGGAGAGGCCCATTTGCACCAGCTCAGGACCCGGTCCCCAATTTTCCTTTTGCAGGCTCTGCTTGTTTACTTTTTGCATTTCCTTCAGCCTGGACCCTACCAACACACTAGGTGGTTTCTCTTCACCCACCACCTTCTGGTTAATCTCTCTCTGGCAGGGCCCTGCAATGCTGGGCTTGCAAACACCAGGATGGGAAGGTTTCATTTGTTTTGGGAGGACATGAACCTGTTTCCACTGGATTTTGTCCCCTCCTTTCCCCGTCTGAGCTGCCACTGTTCCGTAAAACAGATGCACTGAAAGGCCCCCCCCCCCTCCCTCCCTCCCCTCGCAGGGGCTGCGTCTGGACCGACCCCGCTTGCAGAGGCTGCTTGGGGGACCCGCAAACCACTGCCCCTTCCCCGTGACATGCATCGGGAGACGTGCCAGCTGCAGCCACGGTAGCACAGTGCCGGGGGCTGAGCGGAGCGGGGGGGGGGGGGGTATTTATAGCATCTTGGCCACTGGGGCACAGCGGAGGGGCTCAGTTTACCTCTATAAACAGCAGCAGGACGGGCTGCGGCTGTCCAGAGCCCTTCTGCCACCCCTGCAGCGGGGGGACCTTATTCCCACCCCCCAGCTAGGGAAGGCTGGCGCTGGGAGTCTGGCAACGTGACGGGGGGGGTCTCCAAGCCTCCAGCTGCTCACAGCACCAGCCCTGCCAACGCCGCAGCAGCCGGGGCTGCCCATGAGCCGGTGCCCGGGCCGCCGGGCCGCTCCCCGCCAGCCAGCCGCGGGGAGGATGGGGCCAGCCGCGCTCCCTCTCCGGCGCGCCTCGCAGCAGGCGGCGATGCGCGCGGGCGGTGCGGGGCGCTGCTCCCGGGGAGCCCCGCGCTAAGCTCCGCCACGCACCGAGCGGGCCCCGGCGGCAGCAGCACCGCCCCGGCGCCGGGGGTTGCGGCGTGGGCGGATCGCGGCGGCGGGGCCATGCGCTCGCTCGCTCTCCGGCCGCCTGTACAGCGCCGAGCGGCGCCCGGGCGCTTCTCCGGCTGAAGGATCCCGGGGGGCCGGACAGCCCCGCCCGCCGCCTCCCTTCCCCGGCTCCCAGGCAGGTGAGTTCCGCGGAAACCTCCCCCCGCCGCGTCCGCCTCGGCTCGTCCCGCTGCCCGGGGAACAGCGGGAGCCTGGACCCAGCCAATAGCAGCCGCGAGCTGGAGGCGAAGCGAGGAGAGTCGCGCGTGGAACTTTTTTTTTTTTGTGGCCGGAGGGCGGTGCACAAAGACCAGCTCCAGGGGCTGCCCTGGGCTCAGCCCTAAGGATTCAAATCCCAGAGGCAGCTTGGGTCTCAGCCAGGGGTTTGTCCTCGTGTTGGGGCGACCCAGGAAGAGCACCGGGCTGGAATGATTTCGGGGCAGGCTGTGTCCTATACACACCCCCCAGGTAAAGTCCTTTTGGTTGCGTTGGAAGCAGCAGAATAATACAGCAGCTTTTCTGGCTAGAAATTAATGTCTCCAATGCAATGAGTTGTGAGGAGCTCAAGAAATTACAAAAAGGAAAGTTCTCCAGACAGAGACACCCAGGGTGCATAGAGACACGGGTGTGTTTGCGGAACACATTTCTGCAGAAGTTGTTGAGAACCTCACACTCATGTCACTAGTGGAACATCTGTATGTGCACTGCAAATATATACTATAGCTGTAGAGTAGAGGAGGGCAGTTCAAACCGGACCAGACATGAAGTCACCTGTTCTATAAGTGTGATGTGGATGATATGTGACTGGAGGGCAGCGTGAGGAATGTCTGCTGGCTGGCGAGTTCAGCATATGCTAGACCAGGGGTAGGCAACCTATGGCACGGGTGCCGAAGGCGGCACGCGAGCTGATTTTCAGTGGCACTCACACTGCCCAGGTCCTGGCCACTGGTCCGGGGGGGGCTCTCCATTTTAATTTAATTTTAAATGAAGGTTCTTAAACATTTTAAAGACCTTATTTACTTTACATACAACAATAGTTTAGTTATATATTATAGACTTATAGAAAGAGACCTTCTAAAAACATTAAAATGTATTACTGGCACGTGAAACCTTAAATTAGAGTGAATAAATGAAGACTCGGCACAGCACTTCTGAAAGGTTGCAGACCCCTGTGCTAGAGAGATTCAAGGTGATCCATCCCTCTGTGCCATGTAGCCTCAATGGTGTCTTCAACTGCGGGGACCGGGTGCTGCAGTAGATTGGTGATGGCTCAGAGGGTTTTCTCCTCTCCGGAGGAGGGACCATTTTACCATCGGATGAGGGTTTGGTGAACTATGGAGAATGACTGGCTGGTTTTCTAGGGTTAGAGATCCACAGCAGAAAAACCCACCGTCCTCTAACGCCCCCCCCTCCGCCAAAAAAACACAAACAAACACCCTCTTACCAAACACTAGGTGTAGAGAGTAAAATGCTTTTAGAGCACTAGAGGCAACTCTTCAAGGTCAGGAGAGAGGACTATTGGCAGGGCAGCCTAGAGCTAGTCTGCCCTGGCACTGCCCCGTGCGTGGCAACCTGGCACCCTTCGCTGCCACTAAATTCACTTAAAAAGAGGCCCAAGACCATCTCCTTCCCAAGCACCCTGCAGTGACCAGCTGATCCCTGCAATGCTGCCGGAGTTTTAACAGGTCCTTAGCATCCTGCTCCCACTTGGCGACTGGGGCAAGGCCGTGGGGGGACGCAACAGAGGGGCGGATAGGCCTTTGTGTCTCCCCGCCCAGTGCAGACAGGATCCCCCTAGCCAAGCAGAAGTCTCCTCGGCTGCTTGGGCATGGGTTTTACCTGTCTTTCTAGTGAATACAGCGCTGGGGAAGGGTGCAGGATTAACAGACCTGGCGCCATGGCATCTCTCTTCCCAGAGCAGTGGTCATTGCTATTTATTTCTATTGCCTGCAGATGTGTGCACGGTGCTGTACAGAGGGTTACAACAGACAGCCCCTCCCCCAAGGACTGTTGTTAGGCTGAATGCCCTGTGCCTTGGAGGATCATGAGAAAGGATCAGTCTAGGGGTGTGTGGAGAGGGGGGAAGCTCTTCAGTATGCACCTCCAATGGCCGTCTGTGGGGGGCTCCCTGTGGATCTAGATCCACAGATGGAGAGAGGGCAAGGAAGGGAGAGCTGGGAACCTGAGGGTAGCAGCTGGGCTCCCCTCCCCAAACCCATAGGGCAAACAGGAGCAAGGCAATACACTCAATCTTCCTCCTCTGCTCCAGGGATCACCACCCTATGCGGGCTCAAGGGGCTGCTGCTGTCAAGGAGTAGTAACAGCACAGCCGTACTGTCCAGGGTCAGTAGGAGGCCCCAGGGGGGCTGGGAGACAGACTGGAAGCAAAGAGAGAGTCTCCATGCAGTTGCCCCAGGAGATTTCCTTGAGATCCCCACAGGATCAGCGAACTGCTCGCATGTATAAGGGCTGCAGGATGCAATGCCAGCAGCCAGTAATATTTAGGCTCCAATCCTGCAGTCCAGCCCCTGCTACCCACCCACCGCCCTTTGCAAGATCCTGCCCATCGCTTTTATCAGGTGGATGTACTGCAGTGGATGTCGGCTGTTAACGCTGCAAGAGAACCAAGTAGCCCTGAAGGTGATCTGCAAAAGAAAGAATCTGGATTCAATCCCCTTTGTTTTGCTTCTTTATGGGGACTGAAAGGTGCATGCATGAGTGAGCATGTTGGCGTGTAGGGTTCTTTTCCCCCTTATAAATATCAGGCATCTCAAGTCTTTTCTTCCCTGTTTTTGCTGGTTAGCTCCTTGGCTGACTCAGGGATGTGGATCAGGTGCTTTAGCCGAAGGCGCTCGTTCCATAGTAAAGAGAGCTCTTTCCCCAGATTCTAAAGGGACCGTTAGATAAAACCGAATACAAATCACAAGCAATCCCCTCTCTTCCTCGATACCTTTGATGTTATAAGCCCAGTAGTTCTCCGGTGGGCCATGGAGACAAGGCCTGAATTTTTAATGTAAAAAATGTTACCAGAAGTGCCCATTACTTTGGGGTATGCTCATTTATTCGGGTTACTCCTCTGGGGAAGGGGGTTCTGTAATCCTGTCAATGTACTGCTTGTGTCACTTGTGTTTACATATGGAGCTCTACTTCTCCCTTCTGCAAGTCCCCTCCCAATGGAGCTATCCTGCAGGACCTAGGGTCCCTAGGGCTGGGTTACTCCCACCCCAGAACCGGATGAACACCCACACACCCACACGTACATTAACAGAGCAATTCTGAGCGGACCGGGTCAATCAGCACTGTCAAGCTGACCCCTTATATGTCTCTGGACTCACTGGGCTGGAGGAAGCAGCACTTTCAAGCTGTCTCTCCTTATATGCCCCTGGGCTCCATGGACTGGGTCAAGCAGCACTTTCAAGCTGTTACCCTTATGCGTCCCAAATTCAGCACGTCCCTATCCCCACTCCCCCAACACAATTGTACTGGCAGTAACCTACTCGATGAGCAAACCCCACCGTATTTTGGGCGCTGCAGGGATCTTTAGCTTAGGTAAAAGAAGCGTTGCTGTAGAGTGAATGGGGGAAGCTAAAAACACAAACGAGTAAAGTTCAGCAAGAGAGAGAGAAGCAACCAACTTAACCATAGAAGTTATTTATTGAATAATAGTGATAACTACACAAGGAGGACTAAACCAACATAACATACATGATTAAAGGCTAATACCTAAGGTAGACAGGAAAACAGAGAGAGAGAGAGAGAGAGAGAGAGAGAGAGAAGGGGGTCTCACCACTCCATGAAGCTTGAACTGGTCAGGGTTCCCAGATGACGGTGGTAGCTGAGGGTCCTGAGGGCAAGAGGCAGGCAGAGTCCCCAGCACGATCAGTGAGGAGATGATGGAGTTCCAGTGGAACTGATGCCTAGTTTGGATCTAAGCATCAGAACCCTGACTAGAGGATGAGTAGGGGTTTTTGTAGAGAAAATACAATGGTTCAAGGGAGAACACTGGATTTGTTTATAGGTAAACTGATGTCTCAAGGGTTTTCTTTAGACTAGACAATAGGAGCTGATCACTCTTGGCTATGGGTGGTGTTTTCTTCCAGGGAGCTCACAATGCAACTAGGCTGCTTCAGTATTTGGATATCAATTAAGGATTCATTACTAGAATTGGTCTGATAATTGCTGAGCTGGGTGTGTGCAGACATAGGTTCATTAGCATCTGGAGCAGAGATTCCCATGATGCAGTGCTTCCCTGCTTTTTCTGGTCCCAGAATCCAATGTGGTTCTCTGTTCTCCATTCTGTATGCAAATTGAGATGTCTTCCTGTCCCATCTTTCATGCAGATGAGGCTAGGGGAGTTGTCTCTGCTCTCCATTCTGTATGCTAATGGAGATGTCTTAATCTTGTCACCCTTGTCAGGAGGGGTCTAGGTGTGTCTCCCAACGCCCTTCACTGCTCTCTGCAAGGTTTCTTCCTCTGATGGGTTTTGGTTTAAGCAGAGGCTGGGGGGGGGGGTGTCTTCCATGAGTCAGGCTGGATACTGCACCCTGGTACCCCAAGAACACAGAGGTGTGCTGGATACTGCACCCTGGTTCCTCAAGAACACAGAGGTGTCTGGTATCAAAAATATCGAGACACATTTTGAAAACATGCCTGCTCCAGCCTTTTCTCCAACGTGAAGAAGCAAAGAAAGGGCCCAGCCCCCGTAGTTTTGTCCTTTTCCGATCATCTCCAAGTAACAAGCCAGGGTAGCGATATGCTCTGAACATCCTGCTCCTTCTAGACCAGTGGTTCTAAACCTGTTTATCACTGTGGGCCACCTGTGCCGCTCTCTCTGTGTTATGGGGGCCACATCCACACAATATATATACTACCTGTATGGCCCTGAGGATGTCACATGGGACACAGCTGTGTGCTGATTGGGCTACAAGCAGCCTGCAGGTTGAGAACCACTGCTCTAGGCCCAGAGCAGAGTGACTATCCAAGTGCACATGGAAGCCTCTGGGTTCTTTGGTTACGAACAACTGATCTGGGCGCAGCTCCGAATCGAACAGGGGCCGTGCCCAGGGCTTTGAAATCTCTGTGCTCAGGCAAGCGGTGGCAGCCACTCTGCCTTCTGGATGCTGCCATTTCAAATTAGGTCAGTCATTCATCGCAGATCGATTTCTGCAAAGCTCCCTCCCTTTGTGGAATTTGTTATCGGTGGCAGGTGCCGAGGGACCATTCAGCGAGGACCTCTCCCTGCAGCGTGTGTCCTATGGATCAGAGAGCAGCAAGTCACTGGCGGTGGCAGTGGGGAACGGGGAGCTGAGAACACGACTTACCTGCCTTGTTTTGTGGTGTGTAGAACAAGCGATGTGTTATTTTTCATACCGGGTATTTATTATTCAGAGGGATCAAACAGGCAGGAAAAGGCTCATAAGAGACAATGGGCCAAATGTCTCCTGGGGGGGCCAATCTTCAGCTGGTGTAAATCAGCACTGCTCCACTAACTTCAACAGTGCTACGCCAGCTGTGCATCTGGCTCTTGGAACATACTCAGTGG
The DNA here is from genome assembly GCA_003942145.1 of Platysternon megacephalum. Classification (NCBI taxonomy): domain Eukaryota; kingdom Metazoa; phylum Chordata; order Testudines; family Platysternidae; genus Platysternon; species Platysternon megacephalum. The sequence goes on along the minus strand of QXTE01000040.1, from coordinate 4,135,495 downwards.
AGCTGCCAGAGTATAAACACCAAGGATGAATTGGGCTTATAATATTTTTACAGTAACCTCTGTTTTAGGTACCGTTGTCATGATACTCTCTCAGGAGTAGAGCATGCTTGAAAGGGATTTTAGTCCTGAAAAATTGTCCTCTAATCAGATATAGTCTGATTAAACAACAGGGGCTTATTATCCAGATTCGAGCCCTGCATGTTCGACCCTCCACCCCTTTTTAACACCAACAGGAAATGCACGTGTTTATGCAGGGTTGCATGTGGCTCCACACGTTTCATGTAAGGCCAGCCTGATCTCTGTGAGGCCCAGCACCGCATTAGTGGCAGCGGATACGGGCAAGTGAACAGACAGCCCGAGTCCCGAATCGCAGCAGGGGTAACGGCCCATTCCAGTGGAGGTCAATGAGAGATGTAGCGCTCCTCTCCCGTGAACACATGCGGACCCCATGTCTGAATCCCGCTGCCTGCACGGCAGGATTTCTGCTGCTCGTCAGCACTGGAATGGGGCTCTCTCCTTGATGCCCGTGCTCTTGGATGTGAGCTATATGCTTAGAGTCCGAGAAAACAGCAATGCAGAGAGCTGCACGGGGGTCTCCCTAAGAGATGAGACCGTCCTGGCGCGAGTGCCCACGGCATTCACTGAACAGAAGTTATTCTGATGCTTTGTATCATGGCAGCACCTGGGATCAGGGCCCTTTGTGGTAGCTGCTTTATAGTCACATAGTAAGAGAGCGTCCCTGCCCCGAGGAGCTTCCAGTCTAAACAGAGACAACAAAGGAGGGGAAGCAACTACCCAAAGGTCACAACTGGGACTAGGTCATCTGACTCCTAACCCAGCAGCCTGAGCTCTAGACCACATAGCCTCCCGAAAGAGTCCCTTGGTCGTTATTTGGGCCAGAAAGAACCAGAGGCTAATGTGGACTCCTTAAAAGACTTCAGCACGCCCCCTCCTTGAGCCCGTGGCCAGGTTGGGATTAAGTTTGCACCCCCTGCGGAAGACAGAAATTCCTCCCCGAGCTGCATTAGTAAAGGGAACCGGGAACTGGGAACTTCCCTGGGCGCTCAGGCTACCCCCACCTCACCGAGATCAGAATTCAGCCCCTCCAGGAGAAGAGGGCACTCATAAACCCCCCCACCCCCCCCCCCAGCTCTCCGGGCCATTTTAAAGTGACGCTCTCAGCACCTTCCGTCTCACCTCACGATCAGCCCGGCACTTACGCAGCGCCCCAGAGGCACGAGGAGGGGGAGTGTGGTCACACGTTCTGCACCTGCCGTTTTTATTTTTATCTGGGCCGAGCTGTGAGCGTCAGTGCTCACAAAGGTGAAAAACTGGGATGTTGCCAGCCGGGCAGGGCAGAGGAGGTTGGGACTGAGCTTCCTGGCCCAGTCCTGCCAATGGCCCTCCAAGCATTCCCCATGCCCACTAGGCACCTCACTTCTAGCCTGCACCCACCCTACTATGCCAGCTGTTGGTCTGACCCAGCTCTGCCAATGCACCTCAGAGCTGTCCTGCAGCCTCCTCCCCCACCCCCCATTCCAGCCCTGGACGCCCCACCCACACAGTTCTGCCACTGCCCCTCAGTCCTCACCTGCAACCCCCTGCAGCTGTAGTCCTGAGCCTGACATCGTTCTGCTAACACCTCAGTGCTAACCTGCAGCATCTCCTGCTGGTCCAGTCCTAGGCTCCTACACACAGCTGCACCAATGCCTTTCAGTCCTGACCTGTAGCACCTTTTTACAAGGGCCACACATCTAATCCACTGGATGAGAAGGAGTCTGATGCAGAAACTGGTCATGGGCAGTGAGGCAGCGAAGCCAAGAGGTGTAGGAGCCTTTGGGCATCAGGTCCTATTATTTGTATTACGGTAGCACCTAGGAGCCCCAGTCATGGACCAGGGTGCCACTGTGCCAGGCGCTGTACAAACAGAACAAAGGTGGCCCCTGCCCTAAAGAGCTTGTCTCGCTCCCCCTTTCACTGTTTGTGCACAGAGTGACCTTGGCCTTTTGGGGGAGAGGGACTTCAGCGTCTCCCCAGTTTCACCCCATTACTGCCATTGCATGCACCCATTCTCTGGTCCAGGAGGGCTGGAGGCAGCTCCATCCAGGACTATCAGCAACACCGCTCTGAGCATCATGTGGGTTGAGTCAGTGACGAGCAAGGCAAAGCGATTCCACTCCCAGGGGTGAAGTTTCCAAAAAGCTCAGGACCTGAATTCTATGGTGCTGCCGTAATACCCTCAGGGCGACACTGATCGCAATGTTCTTTAGCACCACCAGGCAACGCTGCTCAAGGACTCACACACTTGCCAAGGGCCTATTTTGGTTCAGGATTTACTCTTTCCTGACCCATCTGAATCAAAACCAGCTGTCATAATATATAGCTGTAACTCAATAATGCTGCTTTTCTTCAAGCTAGGCTTGTTTTGTAGATCTCATTGCAACTTAAAAAAAAAATCAAGCCAAGCTTGAAGATTGTACCTGAGGCTGTATAAGAAATTCCAATGTGTATTTACTCTAGTATTCATTGATAAGTCAAATATTTTAAAGCAGAAGCTCAGGAGGACAGAGTTAAAGCTGAGCTTCAGCCTTTTCTGTCCATGTCCCGCCTTTTGGGCGCTTGATTTCTCAGCGGTTGGCCAAGCTTTTTGCCTGTAATATGTAGATCTGTTTTATAAAAAGGTCAATTTGCAGATAATTTACATCTTTTGATTGCAGTTTGGTTTCCTTCAAAGTGCATCACTTCCTAATCAAAAGGCAAATGGAGGAGCTCTCCAGTCACCAGACTAATAACCACAGCAGTTTCTGTATCCGTATATTTCAGTGATAATTAGATGAGGGATTTCTCACCCTTTTGGTTGGCTCATAAATCAGTCTCTTTGAAGTGAAGCAAAACTCTGGTGCAGTCTCCACTAGCAGCCTGCTCCCTGCTCAAGCAGCCACTGACAGGTTTAATAGGCTGTAGAGAACTCCTGGAAATTATTTTTTCAATTAATTCTGGCTAATTTTGCAACAAATGCAAACACTAATTTGGCAGTGGCTCATCTGGGAATAAGATGCTGGGAGCTTTAATTGGATAGATTCCAGTTGGATGAACCTTTATATTACAAAATGATCATGTAGCATTTGTAAGTATCACCCGCTCATTTTAATAAACATGAAGTACGGTAAATAACTACGGTAGCCGTTACAGCTTTGTGCAATTCAAGTGTTATCAGACTAGAGACATGAATGTGCCTTCCAAGAAAGATCAGACCAAACTGTCCCAAATGAACAATCCTAAACACTGGATCATTTCAGGATGCAGCTCTCCTTCATCTCTATATTGGATCAATTCAGAACCCTGGATCCAAACACCTACAGGCTCTGAGGAAGTTTGGATCCAGCTGAGACCCCATTCCTAGTATTTTTGGCCAAAATTTTCAAAAGTGATAAGTGATTTTGAGTGCCTCAGTGTTTGGGTGACCAATCTGAGATCCTTAAAGGGACTCTTTGCTGGGGGAGAGGAGGTGTTCAGCACTTTCTGAAAATCAGCCCCCTTTAGGAGGTCTCAAATTTGGCCCTTAAAAACGGACACATCCAAACTCCGCAGTCACTTTGGACTCGCTTGTCTGTGTAGATCAGGGGTCGGCAACCTTTCAGAAGTGCTGTGCCGAGTCTTCATTTATTCACTCGAATTTAAGGTTTCGTGTGCCAGGCATACATTTTAACGTTTTTAGAAGGTCTCTTTCTATAAGTCTATAATATAGAACTCAACTATTGTTGTAGGTAAAGTAAATAAGGTTTTTAAAAAGGTGTTTAAAAAAAAAAAGGTTTAAGGTGTTTACGAAGCTTCATTTAAAAGTAAATTAAAATGCAGAGCCCCCCGGACCGGTGGCCAGACCCGGGCAGTGTGAGTGCCACTGACAATCAGCTCGCGGGCTGCCTTCGGCACGTGCCATAGGTTGCCTACCCCTGCTGTAGATGTTTGTAGCACCCTTGCAAGGTGGACAGAACTGGGTAAGATGCCTCAAAAACCCGTTGGTGAACTTTCTAGTGACCCTCCCTGCCGTCTCTGTTTCAGAAGTCACCAGCACTCTGCCAGTGCAGTGGTGTAGTCATGGAAGTAGGCCTGGCAAATCACGGTTATGTGCCAGGCGGTTCCTTCATATTCTGTACGTTGTGTAAAGAGTGAAAGACACAACCGTGGGGGAACAGTGAGCTTAGTTATCCACACAGAGCAGGATACCATTCAAAGGAAGGGTGGGGGGTTTGAAGCAGTAGGCAGAAAAAAAAAGAATCACATGTCACCTCCGTGCCTCAGTTTCCCCATGAGGCTAATACTCCTCTACTTTCCAGGGAGGCTTAATTCATTAGTGTTTGGAAAGCGCTTTGAGAACCTCAGATGAAAGTTGCCACTGGTGTAACGAGTTTTATTCATTGTAATTCTATTGTACGCTCTTCCATGAGCTGTGGGTCAAAATGGGTCTGCTCTTGGGTTTAGGTTAGCTCAAGTGCTTCTCAGACCTCTTGGATCTACAAAGCAGGCTGAAACTCTTGTGTGAAGAGCCTTTTTTTATGGTTGAACTGAGGAACTGGCGTAATTAACACAACGTGGGCAGCGAGGAAAGATGGCAGCCAGAGAATTCCCCTGGTTAAATATTTGCCATTTTGAACCCTGAGCTGGCCCGCGAGGTTATCATCCAAGGCTCACCTGTAAAAATCACAGGGGACGGCTACGAGTTCTAAGCACCAGGTTTAACCTACCTCCTGTGTCTGAAAGTCCTCACTGACATCCCAGCAGACTCTTCAGCTCTTTAACCTTCCAGGAGAGGTGCACACTGCATGAAACGGGAATGAGTGTAAGTCTTTCTGACAAGACCTGTAGCCAAGGTGCAGCCTGCTTTGCGTGGCCATTAGTGGCCCCTATCTGATCCCCAGCTTAAGTATAAGGATTTGTCCTGGCATCCTTGGCCAGCCTTCCTCCTCCCCCTGAGGTAGTGCAGTGTGCTGCTGCCTTCGTTCCCCAGCGGTGGCTGCATTTCAGTGGTTTATATCTAGCATGTACCATACTTTGAGTTCTTTCTAGATGAAAGCTACTATATAAATACAAGCTGTTATTACTGAACAGGCTGCCAATGTATTAATGGCCTCTTAGGATACAGGACTTTTTAGCTTTTAAAAACCAAGCAAAATATGACTGGGATAATTGAAGAAAGGCCAAGTTCTGAGTGGTGCTAAGCCCTCAAGCACTTGCTGCTGACACAGCAAAAGGTCGGGGCCTCTCAAGATCTGGCTCTGAATGCAAAAGCTGCTCTTAGCCAGTATCTGCCGATTCCGGCCTTGGAGCTAGTTCTGGTACCCAAGGGGCAGCAGGCTCAGTGGGTGGAGATGATACCGTGACTCAGGACAATCTGCTCTTGTTTGCGAGCAAGCAGCATTAGGGAATCTGCACAACGGCCATGTGACTCGAGCGTTCACAGCCATTTTCACAGCGTGGGCCACACCCTAATCCGTGGGTAGGTTTTTCTGCCAGAGGCAGTAGGGGCAGCAGTCTGAGCACTGCATTGGGAGCCAGGTCTAGTCCCAGCTCTGCCTCTCGGGAAAGTCGCTTCACTTCTCTAGGCCTCAGTTTCCCCATCTGTAAAATAGGGATCATGATACTCACCCTACTTTGTACACTGCTTTGTTATCTATGGGAGGGGTGGAAATTACTCAGACCAGCTCCATTCCCACTGGCAATCGTGTAACATCCCTGGGGCAACTGCAGGTGTCAGGTACAAGGACAAAGGAACCTTAGGAAAATATTTATATGTTTTTAGCTTCTTTCAAGTGGTATTTGGTAGCGGAAAATAAGGTTGGGAGGCAGCACTGTGGGACCAGCCATCTCTCCACACCCACCTCATAGCTAAACTAAAAAACGCGAGTAGATCGGGACAGGGACAGGGTCTTTCTCTTCCCAGGTGTTTGTGCAACAAGCCGAGGGGGGTCTCTGGGCGCTGCCACAACACAGATAATAAATAACGGTGCTGAATGCGGTTTGGCAGAGTGGAAGGATCACTGGAGAATTGCTCAGGCTCCATCTTGCACCTCTATCCTTGTACTAGCTGCTCCTCGCGTGGGACCCTGTCTACACGAAAGACATTTGCAGAAGGGTAACTAGCTCACGAACACCAGAGCGCACCCCTCATATAGACATGCTGCCCTGATACAGAAGCTTACGGCAGTGCAGCTTCCTTTGGTCTGACACCAGAGTAAGCATGCAGTGATCTGAGCTTCTAACATCAGAGATTTTAAGGCCAGAAGAGACCATTGCAATCATCTAGTCTGACTTCCTGCACAACACAGGCCACAGGACTTCCCTGTGTAATTCCTGCTTCACCCCAGTAGCTATGCTTTAACCAGAGCAGATCTTCTAGCAAAACATCCACTCTTGATTTTAAAATCGCCAGTGATGGAGAATCCCGTGGTAAGTTGTTCCAACGGTTAATTACCCTTATTGCTAAAAATCTTCACCTTATTTCTAGTCTGAAGGAGTCTAGCTTCAATCTTATCGGATCTGGTTGTACCTTTGTATGCTAAACTGAAGAGCCCGCTATTACCAAATTTCTGTTCTCCATATAGGTACTTTTGGACTATGCTCCATCACCCCTGAACATTCCCTTTGATAAGATAAACAAATAAATTGGGCTCCTGAAGTCTTTTTGCTGTTGGCCGCGTTTTCCAGTCTTTGAATCATTCTCATGGCTTTTCTGTACAGTGCCTTGGCATTAAGGTCTGCACCTGTAAATTCCTTAATGACGGCAGGACCTGGGCCTTGCAGCTAATAAGGTCTCTCCTAGGCCAGGGTTTAGTTCTGTTCTATGAAGTGGTTGGCGAACTCTACAGAGGCGCAATGTATCCAAGGCCCATCTACACCACCCTAAGGAGGGCACTGGTAGCATAACCAGTCAAACCACACCTTTAAAAAGAGCTTCATTTAACATGACTGATCACTACCAGACAGGCCTAAGCACAGTAACAACGAATATACCGTGAGTCCTGCATGGCGAGCGGTTAACATGTATTGATACACTAGTCTCCAGTCTTCTCACACTGCAACATTCAGGAGCAAAGACCAAGACGGAGGCGGTTAGTGAACAGTTTTTAGGGCGGGAAGGGCTTCATTTTGGGAGCAGCGTAGTAGCACATGCTTACCAGAGAACCCCCTTGCAGCTCTGGGCAGGACGGCACCTCCTCAGACTCGGTTTCCCCGTTGGTCTTCCACTAGGGTGACCAGATGACAAAAACAAAATATCGGGACATGGGGGGGGGGCAGGGCGCCGCCGAAGCAAAAAAACCCAACAGAACGCCGCCGAAGCCAAGTATCTGGACAAATGGCGTCCCGACAATACATCCATCGGGACGCGGGACAAACAGCTGAATATCGGGACAGTCCCGATTTTATCGGGACGTCTGGTCACCCTATCTTCCACTGCTCCATCCAGCCTCCAACATGCTCTGGCTAGGTCACTGACAGGTCTACACTTTCCAGAGGACTCACATGCCTCCCTTTCCTCCAAGACACCTGATCAGCCACAGCTGTCCTTGCCCAGCCTTCTCTCCCACAGTGAGAACCCCACATCTGCTTTCTCTCTCCCTTTTAGCTCCTCCCTGGAAGCCTGACTCCTGCCCCAGGTGTCCCAGTGCAAGCTGATTGGGCCGCCCGTACCCCATTAACCCTTTCCGGGACTTGCATGCCCCATCGTACAGAGGAAGAAAGAAAGGCTGTTTTTTCTGGTGCGCAGAGCAGGGAAATGGGAGTCCGGACTCCTGGGTTACCTTGAGTGTAAACTCTTTGGGGTAGGGACAAGGCTGTCCAAGGCTTAGCACAATGGGGCCTAGCTGGGGTCTCTAGGCACACCTGTAATAGCTATCACTGGGTTCTCTCCCCAGCTCCGCCGCCGCCGCTCTTGCTTGATCTTAGCTTCACTTTGCCTTTATTTAGCAATCTCTACAATGGGGATGAGAACAGCTATCCTGCCTCCCAGGTGGGCTGGGACGTGCCAGGCGTGTTCAGAAAATGCGAGGCTAGTTTAGCTTCAAGACAACGGGCGACAGCAGTGCAGGGTATCATGAACCCTGAAGCTCGAACATCAGCATGCCGCGAAAGCTGCAAGGTTAACCTCCGCCTCCTCGGTGCCTTCTCTTGTGATCTCCCTGGAAGGAAGTAAATATCCATCTACTGCACGGCGCGGAAGGATGAGCTGAATGATATGAGACGGCTGCTGCTGAGAGGCTGGTGAAGTGCAGTTGAACAGACGTCTTTGTTCTTCACCTCTAGACGCCTGCTGACAGCAGCAGAAGTGTAAATGCAAATCAGTCACCATTGCTAACCAACGTGCCGCATCTCCGCAGCTGACTGCAAAAGGAGGCGTTTGCAAAGGCCTTGTAGCCAGACAGGGAGCTCTCCAGCAAAATACAGTGGCTCGGTCCAGTGCTGTGCTCGCGGGAGCCCCAAGGAGATGCTCTCCAGCCCTCTCCCTCTCGGCAATGATTCCTGGATGGACTGGGGCATCCGTCAGGTTTAGTCTGGGAACAATTTGCTCATGTAAATCAGGAGGAGGTTGGGAATCTGAAGCCCATGAAGCATGAGATGATATAAACTGAGCCAGAGGCGGCTGCTGCACAGCCTGTCATTAATTCATGTCTGTAAAGTTCTTTGAAGATCCAGGGCCCAATGCAGCCCTGGTGTAAGCAGGCCAGGCTAGATGCACCCGCTGACAGCAGGGCTCCATTTGGCCCCAAAAGCTCTATAAATGCTAAGCATTATTTTCCCCCACTGTAAATCTGAGCAGCACAGGACACCCCGGCCTGGCTATTTGGAACAGGAACACAGACACATGGAGTCTGCTTTGGAATTCATTTCTAACTACTCATTGTGAGGACACTGCTTGGCACAGTAACAAATTGGCTGGGGTTGATATCCCCTCTGCCCCCTACTGGATGGAATAAGCACTGCTCAACTGTGTGTCATGGGCCCTATACGGCTAACAAAGATTCTCCTGTCGCGTAAGTGATCTGTGCTTTTGGAGCCAGGGGGAGCAGAGTTCTAGCCCAGCTATCACTATGGCATTCCAAGTGGCCCTGCGGTGTGTCATTAGCAGGAGTTTTGCTGGCCAGAATGGTAAACATTTTCACCCCACTCCTGCCCCCTCCCAAGCGGCCGAGAGGGGAAAAAAACACACCCAAAAAACAGCTGGTCAATTATGATTAGAGCGCGCACACAAGCCAAGCAGCACAGCAGTTCAGTGCTCCCTGGAAGTTGGCACCCAGGGTAACTAGGGTGACCAGACAGCAAATGTGAAAAATCAGGACAGGGGGTGGGGGGTAATAGGAGCCTATATAAGAAAAAGACCCAAAAATTGGGACTGTCCCTATAAAATCGGGACATCTGGTCACCCTAAGGGTAACCCCCTGGCTCACCCAACCCTAGAACCAGCCCTGGTCATTAGCAATAACCCTCCTGTTCCTAGGTGGCCATAGATTTGTTACATTATCTTCTTGGCTACAGCAACATGGCCTCCAGATTTTGCATATTCTATAGCGACACATGTAACTTCTGCTGGAATAGCAAATACTGTCATTTATTATTTGTATTGTGGTGACACCTAGCAGCCCCCACGGAGTCAGGGCCCCACTGTGCTAGGGGCTGTACATACTCCTACTGAGAGACAGTCCCTGTCCCAAAGAGCCCACAGTCCAAACAGGCAAGGTCAATAAAGGGAGACCGTGAAAGGAAGCATTATGATCTTCATATTACAGTGCGGGAAATGAGACCACAGATCCTGAAAGGTACTTGGGCCCTTAACTCCCATTGATTTATATGGGACTTAGGTGCCTAAATAAACTCTAAGGAACTGGGCCTACGTCACGTGCCCAGAGTCACAGAGGAAGTCAGCACAGAGTCCGGAATTGAACCTAGATCTCCCGAGTCCCAGCCCAGTGCCTTAGCCATCGGAACAGCCTTCCTCGCCAAATAATGCATAACCACAAACGCGAATAATGATTAATAATGTTTCCCGCCCTGATTTTTTTGACCGACTGCTTGGCAGAGCTCGGGAGGGTTGTTGTGTTAGTTTGATATTTTTGGATGGAGCGATTTGGCAATATTTTATGACACCTTGGAAAATTCTCTGGTAAAACAAAGTAGTTTTTGAGGGGGAGGTTGAAATTTTTGTAAATCTAGTAAAAATTCAGATTATGGAATTTTTTCCTTCTTACAACACAAGCTTTTGTTTAATTGAATTGGGGCCATAGATATAGTTTTAAAACCATTTGTCAATGCAAAGCTAATGGAACACATGGGTAGCTCTGGCTTAAACTCAAATATCTATTAAGCAAGCAACACAATTAGAAAAGTAAGATAATGCTGTTTAGTACTTGGCGGTTTGTTCTTCCATTAGCCATAAGAGGCTAAGAAGATCAGTCACCACCAATAACTCATAGTGGTGTAGGATAAACTGCCCCCAAAACACAAATAGAATTATTCGATTTCTGGCATCATTGCGAACGTACAACGGATTAAAAAAAAAAGCTACCGCTGAAATCCCATGTTGCATTTTTTTTAAAGTAAGTTGAATAAGGTAATGCGTCTGTGTCAGTGTTATCTGTCAAGTATCAGAGGGGTAGCCATGTTAGTCTGGATCTGTAAAAGCAGCAAAGAATCCTGTGGCACCTTATAGACTAACAGAGGTTTTGCAGCATGAGCTTTCGTGGGTGAATACCCACTTCTTCGGATGCAAGTAGTGGAAATTTCCAGGGGCAGGTATATATATGCAAGCAAGAAGCAAGCTAGAGATAACGAGTTTAGTTCAATCAGGGAGGATGAGGCCCTGTTCTAGCAGTAGAGGTGTGAAAACCAAGGGAGGAGAAACTGGTTCTGTAGTTGGCAAGCCATTCACAGTCTTTGTTTAATCCTGAGCTGATGGTGTCAAATTTGCAGATGAACTGAAGCTCAGCAGTTTCTCTTTGAAGTCTGGTCCTGAAGTTTTTTTGCTNAGCAAAAAAACTTCAGGACCAGACTTCAAAGAGAAACTGCTGAGCTTCAGTTCATCTGCAAATTTGACACCATCAGCTCAGGATTAAACAAAGACTGTGAATGGCTTGCCAACTACAGAACCAGTTTCTCCTCCCTTGGTTTTCACACCTCTACTGCTAGAACAGGGCCTCATCCTCCCTGATTGAACTAACCTCGTTATCTCTAGCTTGCTTCTTGCTTGCATATATATACCTGCCCCTGGAGATTTCCACTTACTTGCATCCGAAGAAGTGGGTATTCACCCACGAAAGCTCATGCTGCAAAACGTCTGTTAGTCTATAAGGTGCCACAGGATTCTTTAGTGTTATCTGTGTGTGTCAGGAGTTGCGCCTCGTTGTTTATTCATGTGCATGTGACAGCAAACTACGAACCCCCCCAAGACTTACGCATGTGAATAAGTTAACTCCTAGGTGTGGTTCTATTAAATTCAACGAGACTGCTCATGTGAGTGAAGTTACTCACGGGTATACGTTTTTGCAAGATTGGAGCCATAAAACCAGGCACATCCCCCAAGACTAAAAAATCACCAATCGGCCCTGGACCTTGTTTTTCTGGTACTCCGCTGAGCCCCTCTTCTCTCTGGTTTTGAAACACACCTTTCCCCATGAAGGCACTTCCTACCTGTGCCAGGGTAGAACACTTCTGTGTCTTGCCTTTGGCAGTTTGCCTATCTGCCTAGGACAAATGCTGTTATACTGTTCCAAGGTATTGTGGGATATTTAGCATAAGTGAGCAAGAATCAGCAATTTGCCATGGTTACCCAACACTTATATTTGGTATAATATATTCCATATTAACACCATGCATGTAGTACCTATTCATGTGGGGGGGCTAAGAGGGTGTCACCTATATGGTTTCCCCCCCTTCCATCTAGTTCTCATAGACAGTGAGGTCAATTGGGCCCTAGGAGCCGGGCTCTGGCCCACTTTGATTCATTTGTGCCTTCCTTACAGAACCAACACTAGCAGTGATGTGAACAATGGCTGGTCACGCCAAAGCGTCCCTGGAGCCAGAGGGCTCTTCTCCTGCCTCCTTTTCTCCCCCAGGCTCGCCTCAGCAAAGAGACCCGACGGTCAGTTCCCAAGAGATAACCAGCCAGTTCGCCAGCGCCAGGAGCAAAGAGGACTGGGAGAACCTGGACGGGAGTGAGTTGATTTTCACCTTGGATAAGGATGAAGAGGAAGGAGCTGCCAATTTGCCTGCGAACGCTGTTCTGTATGTGGACACTGGGCAGTGCGAAGGCCAACCTGGATCTTCGTTCCATAGGCCATTCCCTCCGGCTTCTCCTCCGGAGCTGGGCTTCCTGACCGACATCCCCTTCTATCACCTGCCTGGCTTCTCTCCACAGAGCTCCATTGCCCCCCCGAATCTGCAGGGCTCCCCGGGCCCCAAGCCCCTCATTAACTTAGTGAAGTCCCTGTCAACCGAGATACAAGCCAAGGAGAGCTGCCCTCTCAAGCCCCAGCCCTTGCTGAACTTGGTCAAGTCCATTTCGACGGAGATCTCCCACCTGGAGCCCGAGGTGACGCAGTCCAAATCCGACTCGAAGCTCAACGTGCATCTGTGGAGGCAGATCACCCAGCCCAAGAGCAGAGATGGGGACTCCAGGACAGCCCCCTCCTCCCCCAATATCTCCCCTTCGGAGAGCAAAGGCAGCTTCTTCAGGGTGCAGGAGGCCAAGTTCGAAGACACAAAGAGGAGGTTCTCCGAGGCCATGCAGGAACCTCTCAGCAGGCTCAGCAAAATCATCGGGGACGAGAACAGCGTCTCGGCCAAGTATAAACTGCCCCACTCCGGTGCTTACGTCCATGACTCCCCGTCCAGCCCCGGGAAAGCGGAGAGCGACCGGCCGGGAGAGCACACGTGCAAAGCGATCCGGAGGACCCAGGCGAAGGACGGCTTCCCCTCGGAGCACAAGTGGGGGCCCGCCTTGAACTGCAGGTACGAGATCTGCTCCTGTGGAGACGTAATCCAGGTGGTGGAAGTGGAGCAGAGCGAGAACGGCCCGGAGGAGGTGCAGCTGCGGCAGCCCCTGGACAAGCTCCCCCCAGGCCAGCCTGGCAGCCCGGTGCCATGCAAAACCCTCACCTGCGTCGCCATCTTGGCTTACAATTACTTCATCCTGCCTCTGCCCCCTTACCTCTCGGGCCTCTGTCTGGGACTGGCCTGCGGGTTCGTGCTGGGCTTCCTGGTCATCCTGCTGTTCGTGCCAAAACCTTCCCTGGCTCCCCGGCAGGGACCGTACCCGCAGGACACGCTGCGCTCGGAGCCGCTGACGAGGAAGCCACGGGAACCAGACGTCCTCAAGGTAGGAGATACGTTCTGGGGGGAGGGAGGGGTGATGCCCGCTCAGGGGTCGGTCTGCTCCAGGGGAACAGCAGTTATCCAGACCACGGCTCTGTAACGTGCACAGCCTGTGCGACTCCAGGGCCGGGTAGCTGTGCTCCGAGTGCTGATCATCCCCACGGCGTTTGGGTGCATGCAGACAGCGCCCGCCACCCCGGCTGCCACAGGAACCCCTGTGGGCCCCAGACATTCGGGACTAGGCGGCTGCTGGAGAGTGTATCTAATCCACCGGCTCAGTGCGTGTGACGACCATGCCCCCAGCAACTCCAACAGCCTACTGCATATCCCCAGCCAGCGTCCTCCTTTAGCTCCGCTGGTGTCTGTCTGTTTAGGTCCCTCTAGAGCCCCCATTACCACGATCCCTGAGCACCACACAATGAATTTATCCCCACATACCCCTGTGAGGTAGGGCAGTGCTGTTATCCCCGTCATGGTTATGTGATGGGAAACTGAGGCACGGAGAGAGTACATGACTAGCCCATGGTCACACTATAGCAGAACCAGCTATAACAGAACCAGGAACTCCCGAGTCCCAGTCCCGTACCCATCCTTCCTCCCTAAAGCATTGCTGCTGACCAGAGACCGGCCTCTGATGTGGAAGGCTAAGCACCCATCTAGGCATGAAGAGGAGCGGGGTGGGCTTCTCAGTGCCGGGTAGGTAGCAAAGGGGGTTAGAAAGGCAGCAGCATGAATTACTTGGAAGTCAGGCAGGGGAAGAGAAATGCTTCCTTCGGGGCTGACAAGGTGGGGAGCTGAGCCGCAGCCAAGCAGGAGCTTTGATTCCTGGTTTGGACTCTGTCGATGCATTCATGACACAGTAACTCCCCGAACCCTGTTGACCCAGGGCCTGGATTGTGTGTGCGCCAGTCAAAAGTCCCAGTGTGCTGGCTGGGCGATATTTCAGGGCCAGGGTGAGGAACAGGCTAATGGAAAAGCAGCCAGGAGGCTGATCCTTGTGTGTTTTGGAAATCTGCTGAAACGCTGCCCTGGAGGTCACAGAAACGTTCGAGCGGACACAGGCTTTGGGAGGTCCGGGCCGTGATTTCACATTGCTGGTTAAGTGTCGCATTAGTTCAAAGGGAATTCTTTATCATCCCCATTTTCTCCAGACGTGTGTCGAGCCGGATCGCTTGACGCGGACGAAGCCCCTCTCGTCTCCCGGGGAGCAGGGCTGGGGTCCAGGGGTTAATTTGCTGTGTTGCTGTTGTAAAGTTGCACTTTATTTGTCCTTGTGGCCTCACGCCGGTGAAAGATAACGTGCACACTCACACACCTACGTGAACACACGCACCCCTTCCCCCTCGCCACTCAGCACACACATCTCCCTGCACGTGTGTGTGCGCGCACTTGTGCACCCCAGGCCACCCCACGTGCGACATGCGCACACACTCCAACTCACACTCGCGTCACACCACACCTTACCTGCACGCTCATCCCCTCCTACTCGATAGCACATTTCTCATGGGCGTGTCACAGCAATTCCTTTCCAAGTGCAAGCGACCGGCCCGAAAAACAATCCCCATCACACCGTAGGCAGCAAGGAGCCCATACCACGGCTGGTCCCACAGTAAATCCACTAGCCGGCCATGGCTGCAAGACGTAATCTCATGCAGACTTTGCCTTCCAGAGCTGGATGAACGAGGTGTATTTCTACGACCCGGAGACCTACCACCCGTCGCTCACTCACTCGGTGTGTGTGACGCTGGAAGGCTCCGCCATGAAGCTCTCCTACCCCAAGAACAACGTCCCGCGCCGAGCCACCTTCGAAGAAGAAACCCTCGACGTGGCCTTTGTCAGCCATCGGCACTACGACGTGAGCAACGCCCAGGTAGGCTCTGCCAGAGGAGATAAAACAGTCCCCATCTAGTTTAAACTGAGCCAAGACAGGTGGACGCAGTTTTGAATCTGAACTCGTCCCATTGGGGCTGGGTGGTACAGGCCTCATGCTGGACTTCATCCTGCCACATCATGGATGGGCTTTGGCCTTCAGTGAGAACATTTGGTAAGTCCTTCTCAGCCCAGCTGGACCATTTTGGCCCTTGGGACTCTTCTTAGCAAGGCCATTGCTCTTCCTTCACTGTGTCTCCATTAAAGAGAGTCCCGGTGGCTGGATGCGCCATGTGATTGTCTTCCCCTGTCCTACCAGGCTACACCAAATAACATACGCACTCCCCAGGCTGAAGGAACGGCTCGGTGTCCCCATGGCTTAGTCTCTCTGCCTGACAGCATTTGTTGGTATTGCAGGTCTTTCTCTTCCCACCGGGCCTGGCCCGAAAGAGGATGTGGAACAAGAAATATCCCATCTGCATTCTGTTCCCAGACCAAGAGGACCAGAATTTCAGAAGCTCAAATGAGCATGACATGGACCTCCCAAGAGATGAAAGCCTGAAAAGGACTCGGACACCAGGCCAGGACGTCCTCCTGAAGCCACCAGGGGACCTCCGGGAAAGGACCCTCTACCTCTTTGGAAGAACAGGAAGGGACAAAGAAGAGTGGTTCCAACATCTCATGACAGCCTCCCAAGGGGACTGTCACGAGGTGCAGAGTGCCAGCTGGAGCGACGGCAAATTTGGTAAAACATTCGGCCCATGGTGGCCTCTTTTTGCACTTAGGCAAATACAGATAATCCAGTGGAGGAGGTCACTGCTATAGCCATGGGCTTTATAGCTGCTTGCTGTGGGCTAAATCCACCATGGGGGTAAACAGGTATAATCCCACTAAAGTCAAAGGAGTTTGAGCCCAATTGTGCGAGCACTAAATCTGGAGAAAGACAGAGGGGGATGTCTGGTGGTAGATGGACCGATCAGCTTCAACCATGCCCCAGCCGAAAAGCATTTTCAGCAACTCTTTAGCAACAGATTTGCTGACATTCTACATGGCAGGTTTATTGAAAGGTACCAGGCTTTTAAAATCTCAGTATTCATGGCAACCAGTAAAACGTTGAGATAAATAATAACCAGCTTCAGAAGCTGATTCGGTTTGGTGGGATGCAATCCGGATTCATTGTCCCTGACGGCAAAGCTCACTCAGCTCTATAAACAACTACCCCTGATTGAGAGGCAGCAAAGGGTGCTGAAAGCATGCTGGATGTGCCTGCCGAGGCCTCGCTCACCTGCAGAGATATGCAGAGTGCCCGCAGTGTATTGCATCGGTGACTGGCAGAGAGAGATGGTCTGGTGGCCTGAGCAACAGACTAGGAACCAGGAACTTCTGAATTCTAAACCTGGCTCCAATTCCTGTTGTGGCTTGGGGCGAGTCGCTGCACCAATCTGTGCCTCGGTTTCTCGGTCTGTGCAATGGAACTAATGATGCCCATTGCCCTTATAGGGGGGTTATGAGGATTAACTGGCTGAAGTGTGGCAAATGCTTTGAAGTTGAATAGAAAAATCTGATCATTACTGCTCAGGCATTCTGCATCTTCCTCCTGGGCAGGGAAAGACTCCTTCCTTTCCTAGATGCACAATTGTATCTCAGAGAGCGTCTACACTTTGAGCCGGGGAGGGGGCAATTCCCAGCTTGAGGAGACGTCTCTGCGCTAGCTCTGATCAAACTGGTGTGCTATCCAGAGAGCGTCGCCATGGCGGTGGCAGGGGGCTAGCTGCCCTGAGGAGGTACCATCGGAGATGCTCGGTGTGTACTCACGGTGGCTGGCCCCTCCCGCTGCTCGCCCCGCTACGCACACTAGCTCGAGCACAGCGAGCGGGAGTCCGTCTCCTCCAGCTGAGAAAACCTCCCGCCCCCCAGCTTGAAGTGCTGATGGGTCTGTCCTTCCATCCGTCTGGCTTTGCTGTATGCCATTTGCTTGCAACGCTCCTCTTTCTCCACTCACCTCAACGGAACGCAGCCAGAGCACTAGCTCCATTTGTTTCTGTTCCCCAGGTTTCGGTCCGAACCAGCTCTCCAGCCCGTCAGGAAAGGGCATCAACAGCAGTGGCAGCAGCCGGGGAAGCACGGAAGACATCCCTTCGTTGTTCAGACCCAAGGATCTAGCTGGGACCGTCCGGCAGAAGATTCTTCTGGATTACAGCACCTACATGTCCCGGTTAGTCCAGCCAGAAACGGGCACCAGCCCCCTCCAGAGCCCCTGTCACAGCGCCATGGGCAGCCCAACCCCCCAGAAGGTGAGTGAAGCCAACGGCGTAGTCTGGCAAGAAATCCAGATGCTTAGAGAAACAGACACGTGAATTCTCACTGCCCCTCGGCTCACTTGATCCTTTCTAAGCCCTCTAGCCTGGAGCTAGAATCTCCCAAGCTATCTGTGTCAATACGACATCCAATATATGGCCAAATTCCACCACCACTCGAGGACCTCTCCGCATTTGCACCTCCTGACAATGCTTTAAACAAAGGCAACGTTTATAAAGAACTAACAGGGGGTTATTAGAAATGGCTCTGACCCCGTAAATTCTTGGGGGATGTGTTCTCAAGAGCTGGGTAGATCAGTGTCGGTGCTTCAGTTTATACCTGCGTTATAGCTGGGACCACAGTGTCATCTCATAGACTCATAAAGTACTTGAAAAAGAATGGGTCATGTTATGGCAACTTAGTCAACATAGAAATTAATTTCTGCTAATTGTGAATCAATTATTATTCCGGACACTTAGGAATGTCCCTATTATATACATGTTACCCATTACTCCTTCACAGGCTGCATTCTTGGAAGGATATTTTTGACACACTGAAAAATAAGGCAGAGCCTTCGGGTTCATTGACTTCAGGACAGTCTCTGTTGATCTATTGCTCTCTTTTCCCATTAACTCCAAGCCATGAGAGTGGGGCGGTCCTTTGATGAGATGCGTGGATTCTGTTAGCTTTTCCTTATTGACTCCAGGTTTCCTTGGGATCCCGTGCCATTGTCTCATAGTATTTTCTTCTCTGAGACTTTCAGCTATTAATAGGAAAGAAAGAATGAATGTAGATCCTGTCTTGGGTGTAAGCAGCAGGACGTGAACAACAGCACATTCCCTGTAAGGGAAAACCATGTCTTTCATGTCTCTACAGATACTGACGAGCTGACCTATGTGAATATCTGGGACTCCTAGATGCTATGATAATACAACTAATAAACAATAGCAATAATGAATCGGAGTCTGGGACCTGTCTGTTGACAGGCAAACCCCATAAGACTGGCAGGGCTGTTCAGAGAAGCACCTGACAGTCTCGATGCTTCGGTGAGCCTCTTTGGGTTGGAAGTGTAGTGAGATCACACCTTTCGGCCAGATTTCCAGCTTGAGTATTTGCCAGAAGCGCCTGGGCCTTCAGCCTCCGAGTTTATTCAGCCCATGAGATCATTACTGTAAATGGGAAGCACCTGCAAGTTATCATCATCCTCGCCATCCTTTTCCCTTACACAGTGATGTAGAAAAGTGCATGAATCTCATCTCCTTCCCCCCTATTTTACAGAGGGGGAAACTGAGACACAGAGAGGCCAAGCTGGGACTCGATCCCAAGCCTCTTCTGTGCCCATTCCCCTACTGTAACCACTAGACCACACTACATGCCTGTGCCTATATTTGTGTCTCTCTCAGATGTATAATTAGCTACTACGGGCCGGTTTCCTCATTGCTCTGCACCTTCCGCAGTCACTTACCCAGTGCAGCAAGCGGGGCAATATGAAATGGGAACGGTTGCATTTTTCACTCACTTTGCCCTGGATATGAATGACTGCACAAGGTGCTGCGGCCCTGGGGATCAGGCCCTCTGGGGATATGTTTCTATATACATAGTCTTTTCTAAATATAGCATGTGAGAGTCAGGGATACTACTGCACACTAATTTGATCTGATACTTACATTACGCTTCGGCATTTGTTGGTCTCATTCATTCTGTAGCGTATACGTGGCCCATTTTCAGATATTCTTATTTCTCGCTCTCTCACTCTTTTTTAAGTTCCTCAGGGACACGAATGGCAGCAGTGACTTGTCCATGGCTTGGATGAATGCACTGGTTGGGCGAATCTTCTGGGACTTCCTGAGGGAGAAATATTGGATGGACCAAGTGTCAAACAAGATCCAGAAGAAGTTAAGCAAAATCAAGGTGAGACGCTATGGATCTTTGCTTTCCCTTGCAGAAGAACCTCATGGTGTTCCAGCTTTCTCATTGCCTGGGGAATGGGACTTGAAGAGAAGGTCCAGGCTCTGGTATTTTTCAGAGCATTGCGATGCAAATGTGATGCATCCATCAAATTGCCTTTAGGACCATATGGACCAAGTCCTTCATTGAAGTCAGTGGAGTTTTGCCACTGACTTTGATGGAAGCAGGATTTGGCAGTCAAGTTATACATGCGGCCAAGCCTGACATATGGACCAAAGACTTGACTGATGCTCTGTGAACTGGTGATTCATGTGCCCAGCTTTCTCAAATCTTTCATTGGTAGGAAACCTTACGACCAGGGTTCATCATTAAAGTTAAAGGGTTTATTAGGGAATTAGGAATTCATTTTTGGAATCTTTTAAAATCAAGATTGGATGCTTTTCTCAAAGCCACGCGCTAGCTCACATCAATTCAGGGCAGTCCTACGGCCTGAGCTATGCAGGAAGTCAGACAAGATGATCCTGCTTCTGGCTTTATAATCTATGAATTAACAGCGCAGTTGGGAAGCGCTTATTCAAACCCAGCCTGGGTCAGCAGTGACGGAGAGCCCTTTGCTGCTGGCTCTGGTTGCCTTTGGGCACAAGCTGGTCTCAGATCAGCTCTTAGTGGGACAGGCATCCACACCACAAAAGCCTTTAACACAATGGGCTCCTTTGCTGGCTCTCTCAGCAGGGAGGCCAAGGATAAACGGGGCCATAGAGATGGCAATCTCCTCTCCCCTCCTCCCCCAGAGGGCCTCCCTCCAGGGCAGGGACAAAGCATGTCGGCAGAGAGCAGCGTATGGGGAAATGTGCCCATCTGAAACCAGTTAGAAAGGGTCTGAAGTTGATTGGTTTTGGGAGGGGCCTCGTACTGGACCTTCAATGAGCACTAGGATTCTGTTAGTACTTGGAGACTCTTATGCTCCATCCATTAAGCCAGCAAGGGTGGAGCAGGGAGCCCTTAGACAAGCAGCATGTATTAGCCAGGGCACAAGTTCAGACATTCTGGGGAGCCCTTCTCCTAAAGGGTTTTCTACTCCGCCCTCCCCCAGGACTGTTCTTCACTGGGTTAGGAGTTGTCTGGTTTTAATGACATGTTTAATTAAAAATGTAACCCCAGGGATCCAGCAAGTCTATTCCTGTGAGATAGAGGGTGGCTTTAAAAAAAAAAAAAGCTAGACTGGAGCACAGTTTGTGTGGAGAATTGTTTGGGACACAGAAAAATGTAGCAGCTACAACACCTACAGAAACCAACTGTCCTAGAGAACAATCCTGCATTGGGCTTTGGGGGATGGACCCCGTAGATCTTACCCATCTCTCATTTCTACAGCTGGAATAATGCTCATCCTACTTCGGCGGCTTCGGCGAGATGGCCCCATATCCTGGCTGGACAGCTGGGCCAGTGCCTCTTTAAACAGCCCCGTAGCCTCGTTTCCGATTTCTGATTAATGATAAGCAGCTTCCCTTCTGCATCTGTTTGGAAGGAGATTGGGTTTAATCGCTCTCGTTTGTTCTCGCTCCCACCTAGCTCCCGTACTTTATGAACGAGCTCACGCTCACCGAGCTGGACATGGGGACATCCATCCCCCTCGTTCTCAGTGCCTCCAGTCCGATCATCGATAACCGAGGTAAGGGTCCCAACAGCAGCCCCCCTCCCACCCGGTTCAGTGCATTCGCACCAGGCCCTAGCCCCCATCACTTTGCATTAACGTAGGGACTGGGCTCAAGACTTTTTTTTTAAAAAACATGTTTTGGGAAGATTAAAGCATCCCCGTGAAAAGTGACCAGCCCTTGTGCCCATCAGCCACAGACAAAGACCATTTTAGAGCAACAAGTCTGTAGAAGTTACTTGGTGGCAACTATTTGACACGAGCTTGGTTCCACCACAGCGATGGCAGTGCCTGCTTCGTCCAAAGAGCATTCAATCAATGAGAGCTTTACATTGACTTCCGGGAGCTTTGGGTCTGGCCCTATGGCATTGCTAATGCACCCACAACCAGATTATCCTACAGTCCAGTATTCCACAGAGACGGACCTCTGCTGTCACTCCTAGGAGGGATCCCTCCGGGTCAGGGTGGCGACACGTTGGTGGGGCTGTAAGGGAGAAGCTTGCATTGTTGCTGCCCAGGGCTTCCCTGTGCTCTGGCCTCTGATCTCCAGGGCTGTCGATCCAGCACCTTCCTCCATCATTAATTGACTGACAAAAGAAACCCAAAGTGGGCATTTTATAGAATCATAGAATATATCAGGGTTGGAAGGGACCTCAGGAGGTCATCTAGTCCCACCCCCTGCTCAAAGCAGGACCAATCCCCAACTAAATCATCCCAGCCAGGGCTTTGTCAAGCCTGACCTTAAAAACCTCTAAGGAAGGAGATCCCACCACCTCCCTAGGTAACCCATTCCAGTGCTTCTCCTAGTGAAAAAGTTTTCCTTAATATCCAACCTAAAGCTCCCCCACTGCAACTTGAGACCATTACTCCTTGTTCTGTCAGTGAACCAAACTGAGACAGCTACAACTGGGGGTCACTATGAACTGGAGGGTTATAACTGGGGGTGCTATATACTAGGAACCCGCCTCCCGGGCAGTGAAAGCCCCTCGCCCTGATGGAAAACAGGGCAAGTAGAACACCCCAAACCAATCGGCCCCTTCCCTGAGGGGGCCATTGCACTGGGAGGATGGGGAAGGGCAGTTGTCAACGCTGCTAAGTGTCATCCCAGGGCAGCCCTGGGGAAATGGCAGGTTGGCAGTCTCCTAGGGGAAAGGAAGAAGCGTGTCAAGTGGCAGAAGAGTCCAGGACTGCATCAGGGACAGGGAAAGAGAAGGCTTGGAGTAGAGGAGGGAGCATGGGGAGGGGGCGGGTGTGGAGAAAGGCAGGCAGTGAGGCAGGGCGCTGGAATTAAGCCGGGTTAACCCTTCAAGCACCACAGCCAGCGCTTCCACGCCCACACCCACTTTGTTCCACATGGGTGGCCATTTGGAGAGTCACGTGGCAACCAGCCTGAAGGTAGCAGAGGGGTTCGCCACTCACAGTGAAGCACAGCTTGGAACAAAGGCTTATGGGAAGGTCACAAACCCTTCCCCAAAATGGGGTGCATTTGGGGGAGATGCCGCTGGATCCCCTAGACCGTGGCACCAGTCTCTCTGTCCTAGGCATCCCACAACCCAGCTGTCGCAGCACATTAACCCTCCCATGTCTCCAGTTATCTCCTCTCAAAAAGGTCATTCCCCCCCCCCCCCGCCAGGAGTTCATTCAATAGAGACGCTGGATTAATATTTCATCCCCACATACTGTTTGCCAGGGACTCCTCGGCGTGGAGCAATCAAGCTTGTGTTGACCCCCCCCCCCCCTCACGCACGTTCCCTCGCATCCCTCCAGATCTCCCCCCAGCACCTCAGTCTCCATTCCAGCTGTGCAGCCTCAGAGAAAGCGGGCGAGAGCACGCAGGGGCTCAAAACATTCACGGCACGGCTCTCTCCCAGCCTGCCTGGGAATGCGCGATCCGCCGCCCACACTCCCAGGAGGCGGGTGTAAAGGGGACAGAGGAGGGGAAAATAAAGGGGCCACGCTGAGTCTTCAAACAAAGCCCTCTTCCTGCTGCCGGCGGCCCACACAGCACAGTAATAATTGCTCTGCGCAGCCAGAAGCCAGTGGAGTCCTTGCTGCTGGCGTCACAAGAACCCGCTGAATTTCCCAATGTGTGGAACAGGGATCCTGCATTATTAATGTCAGGATAAGACTTGAAGTCTTTAAATCATGATTTGGGGACTTCAACAGCTGAGTCAAGGGAGAGAATTATTCCAGGGGAGGGTGGGTCAGCTTTTGTGGCCTGCATCATGCGGGAGGTCAGACTAGATGATCATAATGGTCCCTTCTGACCTTAAAGTCTATGAGATAAAGGCCTCGACCAGGATTGGGGCCCCACAGTGCTAGACGTTGTGTGTACGTACGCACGCACGCACGCACACACACATACATTGTTTCTCACCCCCATTTCAGAGTGGGGGCCCAGAGAGATTCAGTGACACCGCCCAGGAGACAGTGGCTAAGCTAGGAATTTAACCCAGCGCCTCCTGCCTCTCAGCCTAGGGCACTGCCTCCGGAGCAGCCTTCCTCTATGATGGGCGCAGCAAGGCAGCTGCTACCCAGCCAAGGCCAGGGTGGTTGATTGAACGGGGTAAATTCCACGGTTTCCAGGGTTTGAGACTCTGTCAGCTGTTCACCTCAAGTAGTGACCAAAGGCTGTTATCCTCTGGTGGCTCTTCAAGGGCCTGCGTGAGAGAGGTCAGTGACCAGAGCCCAGTTCCCCCAGGCATGGCGTCCCTGTATGAAGCGCCTTTGCTGGCAGTCTCAGCAGAGCAGCCAAGGGTCACGCATAGGGAGGCAGGCACGACGGTGAGGGAGGGAAGGCTGGATAGATAGATGCTGAGCTTCCCTCTCCTCCCAAAAGGTGGTCCATCCCGGTCTCGAATAAGGCATCGTGATGAGGCAGCGTGGGGAAGCTGGTACTGCCCAGGCCAGCACCTTTCCCCAGTACCAAGTCCAATGAGGCTTTGTCGTAGGCACCTCACATCCTCCCAGACACCACAGATTCATGGGACCGTGGGTCACCTGCATCCTGTCCTCTCTGCAGGGCTTTGGGTGGACGTGGAAGTCATCTACAACGGCGCCCTACAGATGACACTGGAGACGAAGATGAACTTGTGCAAGCTGGGGAAAGAGGCACTGGCGGAGGAGAGTGGGCAGGCGGCTGCTGGTGGGGAAGGGTAAGGTCACTAAAGCATTACTGGGCCCTTCACTCCTGCGACATAGAGTCATAGAATATCAGGGTTCGAAGGGACCTCAGGAGGTTCTAGTCCAACCCCCTGCTCAAAGCAGGACCAATCCCCAACTAAATCATCCCAGCCAGGGCTTTGTCAAGCTGGGCCTTAACAACCTCTAAGGAAGGAGATTCCACCACCTCCCTAGGTAACCCATTCCACTGCTTCACCACCCTGCTAGTGACATCAGGGCGGGAGAGACCCTGCTCCAACTGTTCCTCCAGGAGAAGGTAGTCGGTTCTGTAGCCATGCTCAGTAAGAGCACTGGGTTTTGACGTGAGTATGAAGCCTTTGTGTATTAATTCACGGCACCCAGGACGCTGCATTGTTCTGTCTCTACACTGAACAGAAAGGGCTTTATAATTCAGTGAGGTCTGCAAAATCATGGGTCTGAAGGGCACCTCACAGGGCTCTGCGGGCAGCAGACCTGCACATCTACAGTTCGCCTCCCTGCCGGGTGGCACAGGCCAAATGGATTTAACTCCATGTTCTCATCACGCCACCTTCTAATGAGAAGGAACCTGGTCAGTCTTGATCTGAAGCAGCGTCTTAGAAGAGATCGGATTATTCTAGAGCAATGGGACAAGGTGTCTGATACTGGGGGCCGTCCGGAGTCACATATCATCCAGCTGGGGCAGAAGGAATAAGTCGAATGAAAATAAATCAACTCCATTTGGAGGGTTTTATCAGGCCATCTGTGCTGAATATTTTCCATTTGTCTGAGCAGGATGGAGACAGCTGGGAAGTTAGTTCTAGGAAAGAGTCGTTAATAAAATAAAAAGATAAGAAGCGCGTGCCTGTGGCTTGTTTGTCATGACCAGCTTGTGCTCTGAGTTAGCTGACAGCCTCATTCCAGAGTTGTACTAATCTCTAATCGTTTTATCAGTAATCAAAACAAAAATCTTCCCCCTCTCCATGTGCCGCTTTGGGTTTTTTTAAATCAGGACAAAACGTTCTGTCTGGAGCTGTGAATGTTCTCATGGCCTGGTGTTATTCCCACCCTGCTCCTGGGCACAGAGCCCCTGGCCTCATTCTCCATTTAACTGGGCCCTGTTGAAAGCACAGATGGGCTGGAAAGTTAAACCTTTTGTAACATGAACAGCTTTAGGCGAGGAGAGAGGACGGCCCAGAAGTGGGTGAATTCTGAGTTACTCCAGATAACGTAAAGAGCACAGGAAAGACAAGCATAGAAGGAACGAGGCTTTTGCTCCATGCGGCGTCCTGCTCTTCAAAAAGAAGTCTGCTTCACCGGGGCGGGGGGACAAACGTCATAGAATCATAGAACTGGAAGGGACCTCGAGAGGTCATCTAGTCCAGTCCTCTGCACTCATGGCAGGACAAAGTATTATCCATCCCTGACAGGTGTTTGTCTAACCTGCTCTTAAAAATCTCCAATGATGGAGATTCCACAACCTCCCTAGGCAATTTATTCCAGTGCTTAACCACCCTGACAGTTAGAAGTTTTTCCTAATGTCCAACCTAAACCTCCCTTGCTGTAATTTAAGCCCATTGCTTCTTGTCCTATCCTGAGAGATTAAGAAGAACAATTATTCTCCCTCCTCCTTGTAACAACCTTTTATGTACTTAAACTGTTATCATGTGTCATCCCATGCCCCCCGTCTTCTCTGGCCTCTCCCTCTTGGTTCAAATGCAACTCCAGGTTGCTAGTTCTCTTCTTACCATCTGGAAGTATATGAAATAAGCTGGTGGATCTTGGTCTAGCTCCTGGTGGACTGGTGTTCACAATGCAGCCAGCAAAGCTAGCTGAGAAGCCAAGGGCTGGTTAAGCACAGAAACTGGATCTGCTGTAGCCCACTTACACGATCTTGTCTCCGAGACGGTGGAATGGAGGAAACTTGTACTAGCCTGGCCTTTTGCTGTACTTGACCAGCCGTGAACAAGGTTGTCAACCACTTGTAATGATAGTGCAAATGAATCATCCTAATCACATACACCTGGCCAGTCCTTCTCACCGCATGTTGCAAACCTTCACCTATTCATCAGAGAGTGATCTGCTGGGATGTACTTAGCACTAATGGAAGAGTCGGTTGTTGACACATTTGTACAAATTGCTGGTTGGATTTCCCCACACACACCCCGCAACCCCCATTGGCTTATTTACAAGTTACGGGAATGGGTTTTCTTCTGCCTTTTGGAGAAACTGTCTGTCTGTGTGGCTACTTAGCACATGTCTAGCTGACTCAAGAATGATCGGGGATCACGCCACTCACTGTCAATTAGCAGCTGTGTCTGACGAGCCCGGATTCTCCTCCCTGATCGTGGAGCACTCCGCTTTGCTCGGCCGTACATTTGCTGACAGATCATTAGTTGCTCTGACTTTTTAACGGAGCCATTCCAGGCCAGCATGTGAGCTGGGGCTCGGCCTACCACTCGAGTGCCTGCTTCTGCTCTAGAGACGTTGCGGTGTGCACGGCTGGCCTAGAGAATTTTCCACCTGACTCCCTGCTACCTCTGCCCGCTAGGGAGAACTGGGTGACGGGTGACTGTAGCGAGAGGTGCATTGGTCAGGACAAACATCATCTCATTCGGCCCCATGATGCAAGATATGGGCTCCCTGAGCAAGTTAAAGGGAGGCCTGGCCTTACTAAGTGTGGCTGCTGTGCTGAGCGCCACCTATAGATGCTCCGAGCCCTCCACAATGCCCTCCATGCCCAGTGCGGGTACCCAGCATCCTTCAGCAGCAGGCTCTGCGCTTGCACTTGCTTTTACATTCCCTAGAACCAATGAGTTCTTGCTCATCTTATAAATAATAAATGTATCCCTGGAGCCGCAGTCATAGACCTGGACGGGACCCCCTTGTGCTAGGCACTGTACAGACTGAACAAAAAGACAGTGCCTGCCCCCAACCAACTCCCAATCTAGGACAAGAGACGACTGATGGATACAGAGAGAGGGATACACGAGACAAGACTGGTCAGCATGATAGGCAGTCGTCTCAGAGGCCGAACCATCGTCAAGTTTTTTGTAGACCTCAACAGCGGAGGAGAGATCCGAAGGAGGGATACGAGGTAGCTTTGTGGGTGTTTATGGGGCGCTTCTCCCAGACGTGATGGGAGAAAGCACAAAGGTGCTTGTTTGAAAAAGTAATGAGTAGGTGATGGAGGCTGGAATCATGGGCAGATGGGAGGTGGGAGCTGACATCTCAGTAGCAAGTGAGAGATGCTAGGTAGGGTTGGGGTTGAAAGTGAAGACAAGCAGCTTCTGCTTGATGCAGGACCAGTGGATGGATGACGGTCAAAGCAATAGGCTAGAAGACTGAGCTTTGCAGCAGCATTCTGATTGGCTATTAGCCAGACAGGCTAGCATTTCTCAAGGCCACAGAGAAGGACGCTGCAGTAACTGATAGGAAAGATGATGAGATGCTGGCTGAGAGGTTTAGCTGCGTGGATGGATAGGAAAGGCCACATCTTACCACGTATGTAAAAAGAATCTGCAAGACTTAGACACAGCCTGGATGCGAGGAGCCTAGAGAGAGCCGAGTCAGAGGCAGGATGGTGGTGTTGTCACAGTGATCGAGAAAGGAGCTATGGGGGGGGGGGGGGATTTGAGGGGAAAGATTAAAAGCGCTGTTTTAGCCACGTTGAGCTTGAGCTGACAGCTAGACATCCCCGAGGAGAGGTCAGAGTGACAGGCCGAGATGTTTGGACAGGAGGAGATGGGTCTGGAGCAGAGAGGTAGAGCTGTGTGGTGTCAGCACAGAGCTGGAATTGCAGGTTGTAACAAGAATCCTCTTCTGGGCCAGTCCTCTGGGAGTTTCGGGCGCAGGACCCGGATCTTTGTCACATGTGGGGCTGCTTCAGTTGCTTGCCAGGAAGCTCAGATGGGACAGCACCTACCTTGCTTCCGATTCTGTTTTCATGCTGGGTAAATGCACAGAGCCATAATAATTGCTTCGCTTCTGTCTCCCTTAGTGCAGGAAGAGAAATAGCTGGTGGTTTGAGTTCACCAGCACTAAGGCCCGGCAGCTGATTGGCTTTGCACAGGGAGGAGGTGGCCGGGGGCTGCGTTTTAAGGATCCAGGGGTAGCATTTGACTTTAAAGCCGGTCACTCCTGCTTTGTTGCAGCTTTTGCAGGTGGGGATACTGGAAAGCCGCACATCCCAACAGGGCATGAGTGCAGGGCCGGCGCTCCCATTAGGCGACCTAGGCGGTCGCCTAGGGCACTGCTATTTTGGGGGCGCCTGCGCCCCCGTCGCCCATAGAAATTTGGGGGCGGGACCTTCCGCCGCCGCTGTTGGGGGCGGGATTTCGGGGGCGGGACCTTCCGCCGCCTAGGGCGCTGGCAAAGCTGGCGCCGCTACTGCATGAGTGTAACACGGCGTGTACTCACCGCCGCAGCACCTCCTGCTGGTTACCTCGGGAATTAGCTCATCCCAGCCTCGGAGCGCCTCCTGCTGGCCGGTGTCTCCCTAGTCAATCTCCACCACTGTACTTCAGGCCCCACGTCCCTCCCGGCTCGCGACGCCCCTTTTCTTAGGTACTGCCTCGCATCAGTACTCCCACACTCAGGGTCCTCCCCTCCCTGGGGAACCCCAATCCCTTAAGCCCACCTCGCCTCAGTGACCCACAGCCAGTCTTCATCTAGCCCCTTCCCTCAGGGGCAAACTGCAGTCTGAAGTGGCCACTCCTCATCGGCCAGGAGGTTGGACCTGTTGCCTCTTCCTCCCCTGGCTGCCTCCCCACAGCCCTAGTACCTCCTCTGGCCCTGACAGCAAGGCCTCTGCCTGGGGGTTTGCCAGGCTAGAGCTCCCCCAGCTCCTCCTGCCCTTCCCCAGCACTGCGCTGTCCAAGGTACCCTTTGCTCTTTCAGGCAGCCAGGTCCATCCCTCTCCAAGGCTGGAGAGAGACTGACTACCCCCCTTCTGGTCTGCTCTCCTTTATACCGGCTTGGCCAGCTCTGATTGGTTGCCTCCCACCTCTTCCTGATTGGCTCTCAGCCCCAGCCCGCTGACTTTTAACTCTTTCTGAGCCGGAGCGGGGTGTCCGCCCTGCGACAGTGGGAATATTCTGCCAGGGATCGTCTGCACAAGATGTACATCCCCATAGTGCTTTACCGAGATAAATCACAAATACCACAAGGAGAGAGAGTCAGAGGTTCTGTCTCTCGCGAGATACAGCAAAGGTGAAAAGACCAGGCCAAGTTCAGCCCTGGCACAGCTCCCACAGTGAAATTCCTGGATGTGCACCCACTTACACTGGGGCTCAGCTAGGGCTCATATCTTTTCAGCTGCGATTTGAAAGGGGATGGAGAGTGATGAGACAGAGGGATCCAGGGAGGCCGTTCCAATTGGCAGGTGCTGCAGAGGAGAAGGCTCTTGCACCAGCCACAGGGAGGAGAGTGACAGAGGAGAGGCCGGGGCTGGAGGAATGGAGAAAACAGGTTGGGGGAGTGGAGAGAAAGCAGCTCGATGAAAGCTTTAACGTCACGCTCAGCGGTGCATTAAATCTCTCTGCAACTGGAGCCAAAGCTCTTTCCGATACCTCAGAACCAAGATGACTCTGCGTGGTTTGGATTGTGACGCGTGCATTCCCCTGCCTCCCTACCGCTCCAAATCCCTCGCCTGGCGGAACCGCTCAGCCCTGGCAAAGGGATGGCATCGCCCTGACACAGGAAAGGTAGCGACAAGCCTCCTTACTTAGCCGCATTTTAACAATACGCTCCGGCAGGGAGCAGCGTCAACCTTTGCCTCCCCCAGTACAGCTGTAAGGGGGTCACTAGATAACAACTCTCAAGCTAACACCCCTCCCCCACAATGCTGGCAGTCTGCATTCCCCCTGCCAAATCCTCCCCAGCCTGACACTGCATGTAGCTCAGTGCCACCAGGCCATTTCTTCTTAAAGGGGAGTTAAAGCCGAGATCCCTTGAGAAAGGACTTAAATAGAGAACAATGCTGCCTGCAGGGGAAGGGGTGTTACATTGGAACGTCACAGCTCGGGGGCCGCAGGGTCGTGCCCCAGCTATCAGCACAAGCCGTGCAACAAGGGAGACCAAGGCATGATGCCGGGATGATCCGTTCGGCCTCCGCTGGGGTCACCATCTACTGGCAAACCCAGCGAGCAGCAGGAAGAACTCCCAGGAGATCAGCCCAGCTGGGGCAGCCTGCATGGGAGCTGGCTCTGGAACCCCCAAGCCAGCCAGCTGCCCAGACTCTCCTGCATTTAGACAGCGCTGCTGGGTAAGAGTTTCAGAGCCCCTGTAATGGGACCTGGCTGGGCATCCACCTCCAAACTCTCACCCCCAGCAGCAGCTCGGGAAGTCCCATTGTCTGCCTCAAGCTCCAGGGGCCTGTCAAGTCCCACTAACCCCCTCACCTTAGAAACTGACTTGGAAGAGCCCCATTGTAGCAGGTTCTTACCTCTCCAGTGTCAGGCGTGGCCATTGCCTCAGTTTCCCCTCTGATACCATCTCCCTCTTGCTCTTAGTTTAATATAATCCTACAGCTAAATTACACTCCTCCCATGCTGGGGTAAGGAAAGTCCAAATGAAGCCTTCCCCTTCTCCCCCATCTGCCCTGGTCACCAGGCCAGCCTGCTCCAGTCACTCCCCGCTCTGTCTCCCAGGGACCTGCAGGAAAACCAACAGATACACACCCCAATCTCCCCTGCAGGCCAGTGCCCAAATCCCCAGTTGCTCACCCACTTTCTCCAGGGTCCCTGCAGGTCTACAGGGAACGATAAGACCTCTCTGTCTGTTTCCCTTTGCAGAGAAGCCTGCAAGCCCTCCAGGATATTTCTTTCCATAGATAAATCCACTCCCGCCCCATACCCACACACACCCAAACCTTGCTTCTATCTGCTCTCTTCTCTGTCCTGGGGGGAAAGAGTCAGACATCTGCTTATATCCTGCTTCCTCCTCCCAGCATGCCTGGCTATAATGACCTACAATTCCCAGTGGTCCTGGGAACTGTAAGTCCCAGAACGCCTTGGTTCTGGGTTTAAAATGAGAACAGGCTGTCCCGGGGCTGTAGCCTTAAAGGGCCAGGACACCCTGCTGCATCCATGTTCATCCTAATATAAGAAGCAGAGGTGACCCTGCCCTGTGTCCCTGCCACCGGCTCCTCTTCCCAAGCACTTGGCCGATGCTGCAGGGCTAGAGGGAAGACGCCAGGCCCGTGCAATCTGCGGGTGCCGCAGCACAAGGACCCCCACAGGGACTCACCCCCTCCCTCTTTGCTCGCAGGGCGAAGCCTCGGGTGATCCTGCTGGCAGACAGCGATGCAGAATCCTCCAGCGCCGGCTCCTCCGACGAGGAAGACGTCCTTGCAGCAGAGCCTTCTGGAGCCCTGGGAGAGAGGATCGTCCCCCCTCCTGCTGAAGGGTAAATAATTAATACTAAAATAGTAATAATAATCCCTAGCCCGCCTATAGCACTGTCCCTCAGTAGATCTCAAAACACTTTAAAAAAGAGGTCATGATCATCATTCCCGTTTCACAGATGTGGAAACTGAGGCACAGAGCAGGTAAGTGACTTGCCCAAGATCCCCCAACGAAGCCATGGCAGAGTCAGGACCCAGGTCTCCCGTATCCCAGTCAAACAACCCCCTCTCAGAAGAGGGGCTCCTCAGCTAGCCCTGCCTGCGGGGAGCCATTCGGGATCACAGCCACTAGACACCACACGATGAGCACGGGACGGCTGGCTGGCTGGCTGGCTAGATCACTGAGTCCGATGCCCTGCAAAGGCACATTGTCTCCCCGATGAAGCTATTAGGGAAATCTAGAAGGAGAAGAGTCGTAGGAGTGTGTGAGTCTCACACCTCCAGCGCCTCCTGCTGGATGGATTTCCGTGTCCTGGGAGCCACGGAGAAGGGTGGCCTGTTCCTGCTGGAGGAGTGTCGCAGTGTCATGGACCGCGGGGTGGGGTGGGGGGGTTCTACAGGGAGCAAGAGGTGCCCCCAGGATGAAGGGGGTGGGGACCGAGTGAGGTGAGGCCCCAGCTTAGCCCCCCGTCTTGGAACAGCCCCCCTTTTTCAGGCTGACACTGACTCCCCTCTTCCCCCTGCTTAGCCACGGTGGCGGCAACAGCACCAGCCGCAAGATCCTGCGCTTCGTGGATAAGATCGCCAAGTCCAAGTACTTCCAGAAGGCCACTGAAAATGAGTTCATCAAGAAGAAGATCGAGGAGGTGTCCAACACGCCGCTACTGCTGACTGTGGAAGTCCAGGAGCTGGCCGGGACCTTGGCGGTGAACATTCCTCCACCCCCGACAGACCGAATCTGGTAGGAGCGCCCTTGCGCCCCACCACGCAGTGATTCGCCACGGAGCCCGGCTTCTACTTCCCAGAGCTTAGTGGAACGTGGTCAGGGAGTTTCGGCCTGAGATTTAGGATTAGGGAACTCAACATGGGCAGAAATATTCTCCCAAAACAGGGACTGGATTGCTCAGGAGATTGGGCCAAACACGTCACACTTTTCCCATGTAGGTCATGGGTTCAAATCCAGCACCAGGTAGTGCTAGTGACCAAAATCTCTTATGGTCTGATGGCTGTTCAGTGGGTCTCAGCCCACCTAATGGACAAGTGTCCCAAACTGGCCCTTTCGCTGGCAGTGTCAGCAGAGAGGCCAATAGCTGTACTCCCCTGTCACCAGGCCACGTCTGCAGGAGCACAAGGGAGTTTGTGATGGTCTCTGCTCCCAGGACACATGACTTACATGGCTCCCAGGACACATGACTTACGAGGAGAGGCTGAGGGAACTGGGATTGTTTAGTCTGCAGAAGAGAAGAATGAGGGGCGATTTGATAGCTGCTTTCAACTACCTGAAAGGGGGTTCCAAAGAGGATGGATCTAGACTGTTCTCAGTGATAGAAGATGACAGAACAAGGAGTAATGGTCTCAAGTTGCAGAGGGGGAGGTTTAGGTTGGACATTAGGAAAAACTTTTTCACTAGTAGGGTGGTGAAGAACTGGAATGGGTTACCTAGGGAGGTAGTGGAATCTCCTTCCTTAGAGGTTTTTAAGGTCAGGCTTGACAAAGCCCTGGCTGGGCTGATTTAGTTGGGTTTGGTCCTGCTTTGAGCAGGGGGTTGGACTAGATGACCTCCTGAGGTCCCTTCCAACCCTGAGATTCTATGATTCTATGATTCTGCTTCCTTCCTTCCCCCTCCAGGTACAGCTTCCGAATCCCTCCCCAGCTGGAGCTGAAAGTCCACCCGAAGCTGGGCGAGCGGGAAGTCACCTTCATCCACGTCACGGAATGGATTGAGAGAAAGCTGCAGCATGAATTCCAGGTACCTGCTCCCAGAGCACTGGGAGAGGAATGATGAGTGCACTGGGGATGGATCAGAACCAAGGAGGGGACAACTGGGACCTAAACAATGTAAAGATGGGCCTGCAAAGTCTGGGGCCAGATGTTGCAAACCTCAAGTTTGGGCAGTGTTTAGATCCAGGGTTTTGATTAATTTAAAGGAAGGAGATAGAGTTTGGGCATCTCCAAATTCAGTGGTGTTCTGGCCGAAGTTTTGGTTCAGGCCAATCTGGAGAGCGCCGAAACCAAACCGGATTCGGACCTCTTTGGAAAACACGAGTTAAACTTTTTAGGGGTTTGATTCAAATCAATGAAGTGCTCCAAGAGCAGCTGCTCTCGTAGGATTTCCCACCCAGTTGAAACCAGAAGGCGCTGGTGAGACAGCCTTGGCTCCTGAGCCGAACAGCCTGATTCTCATCCCAAAGAGATTCAGCCAAGTTCAGCTCCTAGAGGCATCTCCAAGAGCTTGAAGGTGCTACATGCTTCGAGTTATTCTCTCTTTTGCATTCCTTGTTAGACCTGTTATCTATCCACCTTTTATTCTTAGGCTTCTGGTCAGAGACCATTGGCAAGTCCTAGGTGGAAAGATCTGCTGCAAGTTCCCAAAGTCCCCGGCACCAGAGTGGTCTGCTAGGATTTTAGTGTCTTCTTAACCAGCTAGGAAGGGCAGAGGTTTGAGAACTTGTTGCCAGTTTCCTGAGCAGCGCCCAACCCTGACTCTAAGCATGGCCAACCACAGGGGGGAGGGAGAGCTCAGTGGTTTGAGCATTGGCCTGCTAAACCCAGAGTTGTGAGTTCACTCCTTGAGGGGGCCACTTAGGGATCTGGGGCAAAATTGGTCCTGCCTAGGGAAGGCAGGGGGCTGGACTCGATGACCCTTCGGGGTCCCTTCCAGCTCTATGAGATAGGTATATCTCCATATATACAGCAAGGAAAAGCCACGTCTTCTTGTCTTGTCAGATCTGTGGTCATGTACATTTGCTGAGGACATGGTGAGCAGCTAAAGAGCACTCAGCTGCTATGGGAAACAGGACCTTCTGATCCCAAAACAGGCTTCTGCCCAGTGAGCTGAAGGAGATGCTCCATTGGGTTATGGCTCATGTTGGTCTTTAGCCACTAGGCAAGGGGGAAAAGCCCTTATAAACCTAGGAGGGCTGAGTCCAGCCAGCAGAGCTGCATGTAGGCATTAGCCACTCCGTTACACCTCTGCTTATCATAAGCTGCATCCCAGGTTCTAAGCCCCAGTGGGACAGTAGCAACAGGTACCAATCAGCCCTTCAGAGCTCCCAGCTTTGTCCCTCTGAAGGTTTTTTTTAACGCCATGGTTTTAGTTTTGTCCAATTTCCTTTTTTTCAGAAAATTTTAGTGATGCCAAACATGGATGATCTCATCATTCCCATCATGCACTCCGGCATGGAACCCCAGCCCCCCATGGAGGGGCCCTTCAAGGACCTTCCAGCGGATAGCGAGAAGTGGCTCTGAAGAGTGACCCACTGGCTGGGTCAAGACACTTGGCAGAACTCCGGAGGATTTGCGGAGATGCCCAGCTAACCTGGGCCTGGCCACCAGTCGCCACACAGGAGCCAAGACGCTGATCTGAGGTCTCCGGGTTCATCTCTCCACCTCGTCTTCAGCATCCCCCAGCCCAGGAAAGGAGCCTCTTCTTCAAATATGATGCTGCACGTTAAGGACAGAAACATACACCCCCGGGGGAGGAGCAAGTTGGAGTCACCCAAGCATACAAAACTCCAGGTCGCTCATCCATCACCACCAGGTTCCTCTGGATTAATACAACTCCCTTGTGGCCAGGTGGGCATCTTCTGTGCCAGCCGGGGCAGGAACTTGCTCAGCACTGTCTGCTTTACAAAGAGGGGTGCAAGAAACCCCGGGGCGGGGGGGGGGGGGGGAAAGGCCGGGGGCCCAAGGGGGGTTAANATGCCTGAGGTCCAAGGAGTGTTAATCAGACGTTGCGATCAGAAATGGCCCAAGCTTATTGCATCAGCACTGGACATCCTTTAAACAGGCAGCCGGGTCGGCCAGGAAAACTGCAGGCAGGAAATGAACTGAAACACACACACACAAAAACCATAACCCCCATTGCCCCTACAAGTGTTTTATTGTACTCTGAGTCTCACCACCACCCAGCAGGCTGAGAGTGTATGTGTGTGTGTGTGAAGAGCGAAGCTGGGTGTCTGTGACAGGCTGCTTTGTCTCTGTGTCTGGACACATAACAGTGATGTTACCTGGCTCGGACAGCCCCCAGCCCCGGGGAGGGGAGGACCATGTGCCCATCAGCCTGGGGAGGAGCGCGTGGGAGTTACAGGCAGGGATGCACAGCCCTGCTCCTGGCCAGGCAATGGCTGTCACACGGGTTTAGTTGAAGGAGTAGAGCGGGGAAAGCGGCCATTTGATGGTAACCAGGCAGCAGCGGTGCGGTGCGGGGTTGAAACAGTCACATGTCAAAATCCACTGACTGTTTCGTCAGGCCAAGTTGGGGCAGAGGGTAGGGACGTGGGGGTGAACCCCCCAATACCTAAGGGGCAGGGAGCGCGGGGGGGGGGGCGCTCAGTATGTCAGGGAAGGGAGCGGAGGGGAAGTCCCATGAGCCTGAGAGAGAGAGAGCGGCTTGTAGACAAAAAAAAAGAGGCAGCATTGTCAGCTGCCCAGGTTCAGCCCGGCCTGAGCTAATGCCCTCAGCCCAGGCAGTGCACCCTGGGAAAGCAGGAGGCCATGGGAATGCCGGGGCACGTGCCTGTGCAGGTCAGGGCTCGCGGCAGCACCTCGAATGGGTCAAAAGCAAGGGAGGAGACAGCAACAGCCCTCTTCTCCCATCCCAGGCCCGGGGGAGCCCCCAAATGGAGGGCTGGAGTGAGCCAGCCGGCAGAGGAGGTGGGGATCAGGAAGCTGGTGGAGCGGAGGTCGGAGGGAGTTCGAGTGGTGTGTGTCAAGTTTTGCAGCCATGTCAGAGCACTGCCGGGGCATTAAGGGGTTAACTCTTCAGCTGGCACAGCTTCCCTTGGCCTGCCTTTGTCCTCACTGACGCTCACCGACATTGCGCCCTGATTCCATCCTGCCCCGGGAGTTACCCCTGATGGGGGCATTAGCAGGAGGCGCCTGGGCTCCCTTGGTATTGAAGCCTCTCTGCACAAGGCCTGTGCCCCACTGAAGCTGGCCCCCTCTGCCTTGCAGCGACCAAGGCAGAGAGAAGTAGCCTGCTACCGGCATTTTCGTTTGCTCCATGCTTCCTCGCTGTGGCGTGTTTCAGGAGAGACACATCTCAGCCGCCAGCAATGCCACAAGCATCTGAAAACACCACGAGGACCAACCCCGTACTGGGCAGCGATGGAAGGCGCCCGTCTGGACGACAGCACGAGGCACGAAGTGGGACCATTTGATCCTCCATGCAATAAAAGTAACAGATTCTGTCAAGTAATGTCACGGCACCGCGTTAAAACAAAGGGCTTTGCAGACCAGGTGGATGTGTAAGAGAAGAGCTGAACTGAAGCAATAAAGTTTGCATTCATCCACCAGGGATTCGGGTTGGGATGTGTTTGTTGTTATTTTCCAATTATATTTATTGTGCTTCATGTCTATATTGCCATTTCAGTGTGGCTTTTCTTTATAGCCACTCACTAAAGACCAGGATGTAGAACTCACTATCCATGGTCCATCTAGCCTAGTATCCTGTCTTCCATCAGGTGCTGCAGTCGGCCAAAGAACAGATCAAGTGGTCTCTGCTGCGATAGGGCACGGATCCCACCTCCGCCCCCATCTCTACTGTGTCCCACCCCCCTGTCCTGTATGACGCACTGCCTGGCGCCCTAACACGGTGGAGGATTTCGCTGGGGGGGGGGGGGGGGGAAAACAAAACAGGGGCCGGTGCCAGATGCTTCAGAGGGAGTGAATAGAACAGGGCAGTATATTGAATTTTCCATCCCGTTGGCCAGTCCCAGCTTTGGGTAGATGGAGGTTTAGGGACACCCAGAGCCTGAGGTTGTGCCCCTACCATCTTGGCGAATAGCCTCCAAGAACTTATTTTTGAACCCAGTTATACTTTTGACTTTCACAACATTCCCTGGCAATAAGTTCTATAGGTTGATTCTGCATTATGTGAAGTACTTCCTTGTGTTTTGTTTTAAACCTGCTGCCTATTAATTTCATTGGGTGACCCCTGGTTCTTGTGTTATGCGAAGGGTTAATAACACTTCCTTACTCACTTTCGCCCACCATTCATGATTTGATAGACCTCTGTCATATACCTCCTTAGTTGTCTCTTTTCTAAGATTTCCCTTTACAAAAGCCGTGTTGACTCTTCCCCAACACAATGTGTACGTCGTGTTCATCTATGTGTCTGATAATTCTATTATTTATTATAGTTTGAACCAATTTGCTTGGTACTGAAGTTAGGCTTTACTGGCCTGTAAATGTCAGGATTGCCTCTGGAGCCCTTTTGAAAAAATCAATGTTACAGAGGCTAATTTAAGCAATAGGTTACATACCAGTTAGTAGTTTTGCAATTTCACAAATGAGTTCCTTCAGAACTCTTCAGGGAATCCCATCTGGTCCTAGTGATGTATTACTGTTGAATTTATCAATTTGTTCCAAAACCTCCTCTATCGACACCTCAGTCAGGGACAGTTTTTTAGATTTGTCACCTAAAAAGAATGGCTCAGGCATGGGAATTTCCCTCACATCCTCTGCAGTGAAGACCAACGCAAATAATTCATTTTGTTTCTCTGCAAGGACCTTGTCTTCCCCGAGTGCTCTGTTAACACCTCGAGCATTCTATGGCCCCACTGATTGTTTGGCAGCCTTCCTGCTTCTGATGTACTTAAAAAAAACAATTGCTGTTAGTTTTTGAGTCTTTGGCTAATTGCTCGTCACATTCTTTTTTGGCCTGCCTAATTATACTTTTACACTGGACTTGTCAGAGTTTATGTTCCTTGCTATTTTCCTTGGTAGGATTTGACTTCCACTTTTTAAAAGAGGCCTTCTTGTCTCTAACTGCCTCTTTAATCTGTTGTTTAGCCACGGTGGCATTTTTTTTTTGGTCCTTACTATTTTTTTTATTCGGGGGGTAGACATATTGTTTGAACCTCTACTATGGTGTTTTTCCAAATGTTTCCATGCAGCTTGCAGGCATTTCACTCAGGGTTTTTTATTTCCATTTAACTAGCCTCCTCATTTTTGTGTAGTTGCCCTTTTTGAAATAAAATGCTACTGTGATGGGTTTCTTTGGTATTTCCCCCCCATGGAGGTAAATTTAATTACATTAGGGTCATTATTACCAATCGGTTCAGTTATATTCACCTCTTGGACCAGATCCTGTATCCCACTTAGGACTAAATCAAGAATTGCCTCTCCCCTTGTGGGGTCCAGAGCTAGCTGCTCCAAGAAGCAGTTATTAATGACGTCTAGAAATTTTACCTCTGCATCCTGTTGTGAGGTGACATGTTCCCAGTCAATATGGGCATAGTTGAAATCCCCCATTATTATTGGGTTTTCTGTTTTTGTAGCTTCTGTAATCTTCCCAGGTATTTCACAGTCACCATCACCATCTTAGTCATGTGGTCAGTAGTATATTCCTACTGCTATACTCTTACTGTTCAAGCGTGGACTTTCTAGCCCTAGAGATGCTATGGTATTGTTTGATTTATTTAAGATTTTTACTGTGTTTGACTCTATGCTTTCTTTCATATACTGCCACTCCCCCACCAGCATGACCTGCTCAGTCATTCCTCTATATTTTGTACCCTGGTATTACTGTGTCCCATTGATTATCATTGTTCCATCAAGTTTCTGTTATGCCTATTATATCAATATCCTCATTTAATGCCAGGCACTCAAATTCACCCATTTTATTATTTAGACTTCTTGCATTGATATACTAGCACTTATAAAATGGGTCAATATTTAGTTGTCTGCCTTCATGTGATGTAATTGAATGAGATTCTTTTTTATTTGACTGTTTCTCTTCCATTCCTACCTGCACTTTACCAACGTACTAGGATAGAGAGTCTCCCCTTTAATAATTCCACCCTCTCAAGGGATGTGTCTGTCCGAACCACATGGTCCTCCACACCTGTTGGCTTTCCCCCAGCCCTTAGTTTACAAACTATTCCCAGCCTGGGCTATTTCCCAACTCTCCCATTTATGTACCTTGATTTACTCGTCTGTAAAATGGGAATAATATTATTTCCTTACCTTTTATGGAGTGGACACGAAGTATTACTGACGACTTTGTGAAGTGGGTTGAAGTCCTCTGAACAGATCCAGGGCTATCTTCCCCCTTCCCGTGCTAGTATCACAGAGTTCAAACAGCAGCCTAGCTTCGCACCATTCAGACTGGAAATAACGTGTAAATTTGTAATGGGGAGAGTAATTAACCATGGGAACAATTTACGCAGGGTCAAGGGGGATTCTCCATCACTGACCGTTTTTAAATCAAGATCGGATGTTTTTCCTAGAAGATCTGCTCTAGGAATTATTTGGAGGAAGCCTCTGGTGTGTGTTCTACAGAAGGTCAGACTAGATGATCGTAATGATCCCGTCTGGCCTTGGAATCTATAAATCTATGATCATGGCTCTGAGGGGCCACGCTAGGGTGGACACCTGTCATTCAAACACAAGGGAGAGGTTTTTGATTGGCTCATTATTCT
This sequence comes from Platysternon megacephalum, assembly GCA_003942145.1. NCBI lineage: Eukaryota > Metazoa > Chordata > Testudines > Platysternidae > Platysternon > Platysternon megacephalum. Next base: position 4,095,276 of record QXTE01000040.1, on the reverse strand, counting down.
CCGAAAAGGAACGTTGAGCAATCTCCTCTCCTGTTCTCTGCTCATTTTGTTCTGTTCTAACCGGGTGCCAGCCCGACGTGGGGCTCTGTAACGATTTGTGACAGGTGATGACGCTGTCCCAGCCATGTTCACTTCTCATCTCCCCCACCAAAGGCCTGTGACAAGCAGCGACGCAGACAGACAGTGCTGCATCCTCATGAGCCCCTGCAGCAGCAAAGTTCCTGCCTGCCTTCCCTTGTGATCAGCTGGGTAAAATGTCAGCTAGCGACAGTGCAGGAGGGAGCCAGAGCCCTCTCCCTACCTCCCTCCTGAGGCATGTGAACACAAATCGCTTTAGACTAGTCCTGCATGAAAGGACATCTCTCTCACCCTCCCAATCGGTACCAATGGGACCTTCCCCTCCTTCTGCAATTGGCACAATCCTGAGCCCCTGCTAACTGCCCCGTCTCCCCATTTGTACAATGGATACTTTCCCCCTCCCTTGAGATCCAGGGATGAGTAGCTCATAGACCCATGGGGTTAGAAGGGACCATCTAGTCTGACCCCCTGCCAAGATGCAGGATTTGTTGGGTCTAAACCATCCAGGACAGATGCTATCCAGCGTCCTTTTGAAAACCTCCAGTGAAGGAGCTTCCACGACCTCCCGAGGTGTCTGCTCCATTGGCCGACTGTTCTTATTGTTAGGAAATTTTTCCTGAGATTTCCTGACCTCCTGAGGTCCCTTCCAACCCTGATATTCTATGATTCTATCTAAATCCACTGTGCTGTAGTTTGAACCCATCGCCTCTTGTCCTGCCCTCCGTGGCAAGAGAGAACAACTTTTCTCCATCCTTTTTATGGCAGCCTTTCAAGTATCTGAAGACCGCTCTCATGTCCCCCCTTAATCTCCTCTTTTCCAAACTAAACACACCCTGTGTTCCTTCAGCCTTTGCTCATCTGGCTGCATTCCATCCCTTTGATCATCTTCGTCGCTCGCCTCTGGATCCTTTCCAGTTTTTCTCCACCTTTCTATACCTTGGTGACCAAAATTGGACACAGTCCTCCAGCTGAGGCCTAACCAGCACCGAGTAGCGCTGGGCAAGTGCATTACTAGCCTCCGCAGAGTATCTGGAGCTGGGGACGAGGCGTCCTGGGGAACTTCTTACTCTCCGCTGCTGCTGTCCAGGAAAAGCAGGTTCTTCAAGGAATACATCTAGTTTCAACTTCCAGAAAAAAGTATCCCCTCCTTGTTGGACCCGTTTTTCTGGAAGTTGAAGCAAGACAAATCCAGACAGGAAATAAGGTATACCTTTTTAACAGTGAGGGTAATTAATCATTGAATACCTTACCGAGGGTCATGGGGGATTCTCCATCACTGGCAATTTTTCAATCAAGATTGGATGTTGTTCTAAAAGATCTGCTCTAGGAATGATTGTGGGGACGTTCTCTGGCCTGGGTTATCCAGGAGGTCAGACTAGATGATCACAATGGTCCCTTCAGGCCTTGGAATGTGTGAATATGCAATCCACTGAAGTCACAGGAAATGTACTTGCTTCCACCCAGGCTGAATTTTGTCCCTGGTCACATACATACACAAAGCCGTGGTGCATATTATCATGCTGAGCCAAATTCTGCTCTCAGATACATCAGTGTAAATCTGGAGTAGCTCCAGTGAGGTCAGTGGAGTCACTCTGGATTCACAGATCAGTGTAGTCAGAAGCAGACCGTGACTGATACCAGCGAATCAGACAGAGTAAAAATCCACTCCAATAGCCTTGTCTGACCCTTCCATCCTTCTGGCCTTGGAATCTATGAATCTATGAAAGATGTAATCATCCTGGCCAAACGAGGCAGGGCAGAACCAGCCTTGCTGACATGCCCGGGTTTTCCAGGCCTTACAGGATTCATCTGTGCCCGGTCTTCTTTTCCTTTCCTGGAAGAGATGCCAAACAATGGGGCCTTGATCGGACAGGGATTTCTCCTGAGCACTGAGAAGGACGGGGAAGCCTGGTCAGATGGGGTCTCACCTGGGAGTGAAAAAGCAAAGGCAGCATGTCAGTTGCAGATAAAATCCCCCACCTGGTGCTCCCGGTAGCGCAGGAGTGACTCTGACATGCCTCTTCTGCAGCTTCCTGGAGAATTCCTCCCACTCCTGGCTGTGCCCAGCATAGCAGGAAGGATGGGAGAACTTGGTAACCTGAGGACACGCTTTGGGCCCAAGTCTCCATCCGTGGAAGTCGATAGCAAAACTCCCATTGACAGTTAGCTAACGAATCCCAGAGCGGGCTCATTATGCCCACCATAAACAGCCCTGCGTGGAGCTGCGCCGTCACCTCACTTCTGGGACCAGCCAGGCGTAAACGGCTTCTCCTTGCACTGCCAGCAGGGGTAGTGCACAACTGATGCCTTGTATCTCCGAGCGCCAATGGCCATTCTCCAGACAGCACGAACGAATCAGAGGACAGGAACTAGGGGATGTTCCTGAGTCCCAACAGACCCCTATACAGCTCAGCTAAGAAAAGGCACCTCCAGGTATCGGAGTCTCACTGGACCAATTTCCCCCATGACTGTCCTCTCGGCACCCTGTGGATATCAATACCTGGGGAGAAGACTCTGGGATTGACTGATACCAAACTCCTCTTACGCCAGACACCGAAAACAGAGGCTAGTTTAAGCTTATTAATAACGGCGCCAGAAGAAAGACAGAACGGCTGAGGCCTGGTTTGAAGTCCCTTTATTGGAGGTGTCAGGTTAAGGTGGCCATGTGTATTTCAATCCCCTACAATTCTTCCTGGGATTCTGGCTTCTCCTTCACCAGGTGTTTCTTCTGGGGGCCCTAAAACACAAGTGAAATGGTGAGAAGAAGAGATCCCGTTGCCACAAGCTGATGAGTTCAAGATCCACATTACAAGCCTTCCCCAAGTGTTACCTAGAGAGGCAGTAGGTGAGCTGGATGCTGTGGAATTTCTATTCAGACGTGACCCCCTTTCACTGCACAAGGCTTGCAACACTAGCGGTTCACTTCTATTCCCCGGCTGCTAACTCTCAGCTCTCCTCCTGAACGGCAGCAGCTGTGTAGCTGTGGGCTCTAGAAACCCTCCTACCCCTGGAAGAATGGGGGTGATGAATTGCCCGTCCCTGAGCTGGCAGTTTGCTTAGCTGAGCAGCATGGAAAGCTGGCCCATGTGCTTCAAAGACTGGTTTGCTACTGAGCCCGGCAAGCTGGCCTGGGGTGATGGAGAAGATTGAGTGGTAAAGTAATCATATTGATTACACTATTACAGCATCATGACTGTGACCGGATAGATGAGGTTGTGTCAGGAGAATTCCCTATACAATCCCCTGTTTCAGGAGGTTGCATATGACAACTCCTTCTGAGCAGAATTTTGGAGCAGAAGGGGTTTCTGGTTTGGGTTACCATCAAGGGGATAAATCAGCTGAGTCAATGGAGCTACATAGATTTACACCAGCTGAGGACAGGGTCCCAGCTCTTCTAGTTTACAAGAGTGGGAGGAAATGGTGGTTTGGGGGGCTATTGTTTTGCTTCTGCCCAGCTAAATGTTACTGAATTAAATTAAAATGTGGGGACGGTTCTGGGTGCTCACCCCACGACAGGTGAAGTTCAGCTGCTTTAAAATAACGAGCTTAATAGAGCAGTCTTCCTGTGGCCACTTCAGACTTAATCAGTGTCACCGTGCTGCCAGCCTGGCCACTCAGAGGTGACAGCATGGACAGAACTCACATCTTCATGCTCCAAAAGCTGAGCCCCCCTAGCACAGAGCCAAAGGAGAATCTCCAGCAGTGGTTAGTGCAGAAGCTACAGCCCTATGCAGTAACCTCCTGCCATCCCGGGAGTGGTGTGAAGGGGTTTCATAGCCAGTCCTTCTTACCCGGAGAGAAGTTAAACACATGTGAAACTGACTAGTCTAGTAGTCAGTCGGCCAGATCCAAACCTGGTTTAAATCAGCATAGCACTATTGGAGTCATGGAGCCATGCTGATTCACACCGGCTGTGGATCTGGTCCACTTCGTATCTAGTCAATCTCACTTTCAGATTGCTACCGCAGCACAAGGTGGTGGCAGGGTGGGGGGCAAACTCTATAAAGGAATGTCTGTCTGGTTTTTTGTTATTAAACCCGTTTCCGCTGGGATTTTTAAAAGGTATAGGATTTAGGTATTGAAAAGCTTATTTACACAAAATCCCAAATATGAGGCCAAATCCAACCTGACCTTTTTCCTTTAAAAACATTAAAAGTTTAAGGCAATCCAACCAAATCAAAGAAGTGTACAATTAGGAGTGAAAGACACCATATGTCCAACAAGATGCTGCCAACTTAACGGCTTGTTGAATGCATCCCACTGTGGGTGCAAACTGGCTGACCATATGGTACATTATTTGCTGGCTTTGGCTGGCTTGTATGACTCTCTCAACCATCATGTTCCCTCTTTAACATTGTTTCTGGCAGCTGAACTGCCTTTTATGAAAGATGCAGGGCCGGCTCCAGGCACCAACTTAACAAGCAGGTGCTTGGGGCGGCCACTCGGGAGAGGGGCGGCATGTCCAGCTATTCGGCGGCAATTCGGCGGAGGGTCCCTCACTCCCGCTCCGAGCGAAGGACCTCCCGCCGAATTGCTGCCGCAGATCGCGATCGCGGCTTTTTTTTTTTTTTTTGGCTGCCTGGGGTGGCAAAAACCCTGGAGCCGGCGCTGGCAAGATGGTCCTGTTCATTCGTTTGGTGGTCTTTATTTTCTGAGCCAGGCCCTCAGCTGGTGTTAATCGGTGTAGCTCCTTTGAAATTGATTGAGCTGGGTTAATTGACACCAGCTGAGAACCTGGCCCTTTGGTGGAGAGAATTAACTCACCATGAAAGCTCTCTTCTCTTGAGCAGTCTGGAAGCAGCCGTGGCCAAACTTGGAAGTGGTATCAATGAACTTCAGTTCGATGGGTTCCAGAGCCCGACGGCTGCTGTGCACCAGAAGGGACTGGAGAGGAAAAGTCACAACACATTAGGCTTATGTTTAACCAGAAATATGAAAGCGTGCTTTGATGTGGGTGGAGTTAAGACATTTCACGCACGTCCATCAGCCAATCACTCCAGCCACAGCGGTTTCCTCGGAGACACACCCAGAGTAGCATGACTTTGAGTGCCATTGCTTCTCAGTGCCCACTTGGAACTGAAACGAAGTAGCCGAGTGTGTCAGATTATGCAAGGACGGCTTCCAACGAACGGCAAAACAGTTCCTAAGGGAGACAAGACTGGCTGATCGGAAACTGGAAACACCATTATCAGCGAGAATGGCCTGGCCACACACCTCTCCGGGAAACGGCCCCCTGGAAAATCACTACATGACTCACAAAGTCAGCTCCTTCCTTACGTGTGCGCAGCCTCGGCACTTAATTTCGAAGGGGGGAGGAGTTTACCTTTCTGAGAGTGAGCACGCGTTTCTTAGTGCCCATGACGCAGCCCTTCAGCAGGATGAAATCGTTGTTGACTGCACCGTAGTGAGGAAATCCACCCTGTGGGAAAAGGCAGAGGTCGGGATTGCAGTGGTGAGATGTGTGGCCAACAGATATGCATCAGCAAGTGACATTTGCTATAGCAAAGCAGGGTATTCATTATTTAATTATTAATCATCCTAATTATTAACTAACCATTAATATGCTTTGCGCTTATCATGCACAGCGCAGCCTGCCCGTGAGGTCTACAAATACTATTACCCTCATTTTACACGGGGACAGGCTGTCACAGAGGATAGAGCTGGCTGCAATTTTTTGTTCAAAGCCATTTTTAAAAAAATGGGAAATTGACTTTTTGGTCCAAACTGACATTTCCAACTTTGATAAGATTTTTCTGGGTTTTTGCTGACAAACCAAAACCCTGTAAGGCAAAAAAACGCCAGCTGAAAACAATTGTTGTTTGTTGTTTTTTGGGTGCGGAAAAGCAAAAACTCTGCAGCTTTTGGTTACTAAAAAGAAAACAAACAAGAAAAAGGAAGAAAATCAAAATTTGTGTGGCCAGAAAAAATATTTCCCAACCAGCTTTTCCCTAACAGAAACCATAAGTGACTTGCCACAGGCCACGTCTCTGGTCAGTGGCAGAGTCGGGAATGCAGGAGTCCCAGCTCCAGCCCCACCACTTCCTATTTCTTTAGCCCTTTTACCAGCGGCGTGATCGTCTTCTCGGTGACGTCGTAGTTCGTCGCGGCGCTGTTCTTCACTATTTTGCCATCTTGTACGTGGAGCCCGTGGCCAATACGGTAAATCTGGGTGAGAGCCCAGGTTGAAATGGAGTTAATGGCTTTAGGCCACAGTTGCAAACAAAGCGTCACAACTGAGCACAAAAAGCAGAGATGCTGGGTTGGGACAAAACTCATAGGCCCATCTCAGATGTCGTCAGCAGGCAATGGATAGAGCACATCCCCGCCCCCGGGCACAGATCACTGTGTCGGGACAGCGCCTAGCACAATGGGGTCATGGTCAGTGACACAGGCTCCTAGGCGCTATGGTAATAAAAATAATCAACAACAATACCACCACCAAACGAAGCCCTAAATTCCCTCCTGCCCTGAAATGACGTGCATGACAGAGAGATGGCTCGGGACAGGACAGGAGAGGGAAGGGGCTCGAAAGAAGGAGAAGTTGCACTAGGCCCAAGAGAGGTGTCGCACCGGTGTCATACCTTCTTGTTGAGCTCCGTGCGATGGTGGTAGCCCTTCTGGCCAGCCCGGGCAATGGAGTAGCCCACCCGGGCTGGATGCCAGGCTCCAATGCAGGCGACTTTGCGTAAGCCTTTGTGAGTTTTCCTTGGGAGCTTCTTGGCATGCCAGCGGCTGGTCACCCCTGGGAAAGCAGGACAGGATGATGCGGTCAGAGGAGCCAAGGGGGACGGGTGGTGGTGCTTCAGAGCCAGAAATCGGAGCCAGTGTCTGTGGGGTTTGTCTTATGTTGCATCTCAAGTTATGAGAAGACGGTGGGTCAGGTTGAGGCAAACAGCCATTTTCAGAATCGGGGGCCCATGGACGGAACTGTACTCGCTCTGCATTAAACTGACTGGACTATGGTGTGTCCCCCACACACACACGCTGGTTTTGTCAGCACTGAAATGACTTTTTGTCCTTATTTTGTTTACTTCAGATTTCAGCAGGCCCAATGCCCTTAGGGCTCCCATGAGAACTAAGCCCATAACTAACGACAGGGCATTTTGAACCAGGTAAATGGAACCAAATCTGCTAAAAGAGAACAGACGTATGGGTACAAATCCAGCGACTCTTTGGTGTCCCTCATGAAATGAGTTGGGGGGCTCTCAATCTGGCTGCTGCTCAGCCTACATCTCAAGGACGACCACCAATACTGGCACTAATCGTCCCCAGCGTTGGTCGTCTCGGCTGTGAGGCCGAGGATGAAATGAGGGAATGAGAAATGAACTCCCCTCTTGTCCTCCGGAAGAGGACCCCCACGACATGGGGGGATTGCCACTGCCTCTGCTGTACCTGCTCTGGGAATAGGCATTTCACCAACACTAAAAACAATGTTTTAAAGAAAGGTACCGTCGTCATAAACTGGAGTCTGTTCTCCTCTCGATGTCACACAAGGTGAAGCTTCTATGCATCAATGTTAATTAGTCACAATGATGCATGGATTCTTCACTGTGTTTAATTGTGAATTACTATGAATTAGATGAGGTCAAGAAGCCATGCCTTGACAATGACAGATTAGTAAATAATTACTATTAGTAATAATATTAAGTACTCAGCACTCGTATGGCTTTTTCATCCATAGATCTTGAAGCACTTGCCATAGCTGTCAGTGTCACTATCCCCATTTTACAGATGGAGAAACTGAGGCACAGAGAGGGCAAGCGACTGGCTCAGGGCCGCAGAGTGAGTTGGTGTGAGCACTGGGATTATAATGTAGGTCTCCCGACTCCCAGTTCTGTGCTCACTCCACTAGAAAAGGGCCTCCCCCAAGAGCATCAAGGAGGCCCCACAGCACAATGCCCTTGCAATGTGTAAGCATCCCTCTGCCCATCCTCCTCAGAGGGTCCATGGCAAAGGGCCCTCCCTCCCCCTGTACCTTTCATCCCGCGCCCCTTGGTCACCCCGATGACATCGATCGTTTCGTTCTGGCTGAAGACCACGTGCACAGAGACCTGCTTCTCCAGCTTCTCGTGAGCCCAGTCCACCTTGTCGGCCACCGTCCCGCCGTTCAGCTGAATCTCCATCACGTGGGCCTTCTTCTGACGTAGCGGGAGCAGCTTCATCTGCATTGGGCAGCGAGGGCCAAGAAATGACACCAGGCCTGTGGGTGTGGGGCAATATCCCTGAGTGCTGGGAGGAGGAGACAGGGCCAGCTTGGACCCAAGCAGGCTGTTTGCAGTTCAGTCTGCCTGAGTCTAGCTAATCTGTCTACCCAGGTGTACGTAAAGCACCCACTCACCGTGCTGTCTCCCCAGCAGCGAAGCCCTAGACGTGGCATTTCAGGGTCTCTTGCTTTTATTCTATCTCAGCATGGCTGCAGACTCCCGGCTGGGGACGGGGAGAAGAGCACTCACCCGTGGGGGGTCCTTTCGCCCCGGGAAAGAGAGAGGCAAGGAGATGGCAACTGGTTTTACTCTCCCGCCAACCCCAGCCAGCCAGCAGCATGAACAGGACTCTGAGGGAGCTGCCTCCAGCCCCTGCAGCTTGGGGACAAGGCAGCCCGAGAGAGAGAGGATGGAACCAAGAGAGGCAGAATCCGAGAGGGTCCTCCACAAACTAAACCCTGACAGGGAAAAATAACCCATCAAGCCTTGAAGTGTCTGTTGTGTGACTGAGGCACATCCAGTGCACACACTCACGGAGCACACGCATGCACACACCCTTGCTAAGCACACACACACCTTCACTAAGCGTACATCCCCATATGTGTGCACACATCTATATATACACATGTGCACACAGCATGTATGTACACACACATACACTAAGCACACGTGCACACACTCACTAAGCACACATCCCCATGTGCGCACACAGCATATGTGTATACACACACACACTCACTAAGCACACGCACACTTTCGCTAAGCATATCCCCCGTGTGCACACATCTATATATGTACACACACTAAGCATACACACTCACTAAGCACACATCCGCCATGTATGCACACACAGCATATATGTGTACACACAAACACTAAGCACACACATGCACACACACTAAGGACACCCACCCTCCCACATGTACACACACTCTCACTAAGCACACACAGAGCATACATGTCCACCCACATGTACCCACACTCACTAAACTCAATCACACACACACTTGCACTAAGCACACACACTCGCCCAGTGCAAGCACACACATTCTCACTGAACGCACCAACACATGCACACCAGGCATGGGTGCATGCGCACACACACACACACTGAGTACAAGCATACACACACACACTCACCCAGCATGCCATCAGGCTACGTGGTGATTGGCACAAGCTGCATTTCTGTAGCATGATTTATTACTAGTTCCTAGGAAGCAGGGCCTTCCCCTTCCCCACCCACCATCAGAAACACGTGTTCACCTCCTGACCACTCTGCTACTATTCCAGCTGAGATGCTGTTTCACGCTTAACTGGAATCCCTGAGAACAAAACGCTAAGACATGTGACATGTGCACCCCCGACTAAGCACGGTGTGGCTAGGAACTGAGCGACGCCCACAACTTCCGGGGCCAGCCGGGCAGACATGGAAACTGGGCTCTGCTAATAGCATTTATTGGGGAGTGCTGCAGAGATTCCTCTGAGCCCAGGGGCTAGCTGGATGGATTTTAACAGGAGCTGATCTGTGTGTGTCACTGAAGCTCACCAGCTGTGCAGCAGCTGCATGGTTACAGCCACAGGGACAAATCCTCCAGCCCTGACTCACATGGGCAGTCCCACTGTCTCCAACGGGACTATTCAGAGGCGCACATGCAGCAGACGGGGGGCTCGTCCGGCAGCGTTTTGTGCTATCGGCCTGCATTTCCAGCTGACTACTCTGCACCATGGGTGGCCTTCTCCTCTCCCCAGCCTCAGCAGCACTTGCCAGTCCCACCAATGCAGCTCGGATCGATGCAATCCCACAAACGGCCGTGTGACCAGCCCTGGGCTCCCCAAGAAGATCCCCTCCTCACACAGTGCTAGAAGGCAGCGCTGCGGCGTCTCATCACCTCCCAGTGACCTCAGGTGGTGTCGCATCCCACTTTTCAAAATCAGCGGGTAGTGACGGCGGCAGCCCGGGCCTATCCGTGTCGTGTGGCCAGACACAACTTTAGAACTGCTGTGGCGAGCTGACAAGCCCGAACTAGCCCGAAGGGAGGCCTCTGTGCCCTCGGGCCAGCCCAGATCCTCCTGGGCTCTGAGGAGTTGAGAGCTCCCTGAGGATCCCAATTCAAATAGCCTCTGAGTATCTAGTAGCTCTGGCACCTGGCAAGCCCTTCCCTGCAGCCAGGCTCACAGGTTATTTTTACCCCATCACCTGACACCAGTTGCTAATTTGAGATGAGCTCATCAGTGGGCCTTTGGCCCCTGCCAGGTGCCAGCATTACACCGTTCACTGAGGGGCTTGGGAGCAATGCCCGCTCCCTCCCAACGAACTTGCGAGTGCCTCTGGCACTGCCCACTGCGAGCCCTGTGGCTTCTCCAGGGTCCCGAGCAGCAGCAAGGAGATGGAAAACCCCAGGCCCAAGCCTTTCACAGCAGTCGGGGTGTCAGTGCCAGGCTCCTGGGCGAATCCCAGACTTCCATTGTGCCCGTTGGATTCCCCCTTGCACTTTCAAATGGACGAGGTTGCTCTTTGGTAAGTGGCTGCAATGGTCAGCATGCACCTCCTGCAGCGTGCACATACCGCATCTCCAGCGCCCATTCACCTGCCTGCCACTCCAATCCCCGCACCAGTGACAAGTGTGTCCCCCTCCAACCGACAAAACCCCAGTGATGAGAAGTGCCCCGATTCCCACTTGCTAGTTGCTCCCAGCTTCCAAGCCCTCGCCCCACTCAAACAGGCTACTGGGATCAAGCCCCACACCCTGTGTGAAGTTCTGACCTGAGTGTGGACGATGACTCGAATGACCTTGCAGTACTTCTTCATGGCCGCAAAATCCTTCTCTAGCTGTTTCTTCCCGTCTTTGTCCTGCCACTTTTTGCAGTACTTGGAGAAGGCCTTCTTCTTGCTCTTGTGCCTAAGGACAGGAGCCTTTTAATTATGCTGGAGACTGGAATAATGAAGCAGCGAATCTCAGAAACACAGTACAACATGTGTGACAAGGTTGCTTAAGGCATGTTATTGGAAGCATCATGCATCCATGGCTCATTGCACCAAGCTGAGGTGAGCAAATGCAATACACACGAGACCATTAGAGGGAGCTCAGAGGAGGAAATGGTGGAAGGACATTAATGGACCGACAGCACTTGCAATTCTGGCAGCTTTTTGTATAGAGAATCCAGTTGACGCCCACTGATTTGCTCACTTAGTGAAGTCAAGATACAACAGCAAAAATAGAGCTAAATGGAAATGAGACAAAACAGTCTCTCTACCTCATGAAGAAACTTGCACAAAACAGTCTCTCAACCTCATGAAGAAACTTGCACAAATACAGACAGATATCATCTTCCTTTCCAAATGCAAACGGATGGACATCATACCAAATGGACTAAAGGTAAAAAATCCACTGCTATCTACATACCACACAGACCACAGTGAGAGATTATGCCATACTCTATCAAAGAAACTGAGGAACCACCTGATCAGCATCCTATACAACAAACAGGAAAACATCAAAAAAGAGCTCTCCAACCTGGAGACTCTCATTAATAACCAAACTTCCATACAAACGGACTTCACTAAAATAAGACAGGAGATCTACATTACTCACTTCACCTCTCTACAAAGGAAAAAGGACTGTAAGCTGTCAAAACTCCTACCTGCTACGTGGGGCCACAACCGTGGTACCCCTAACCCACCCAGCAATATCGTCAATCTATCCAACCACACACTCAGCCCAGATGAAAAGTCTGTCCTATCTCGGGGACTCTCTTTCTGCCCTGCCACCCCCACCAACATGATACAGTTCTGCGGTGACCTGGAAGCCTACTTTCGCCGTCTCCGACTCAAAGAATACTTTCAGGACAACACTGAACATCGCACCGATACACAGTTACCCTCCCACCAACAGCACAAGAAGAAGAACTCCACATGGACTCCCCCTGAGGGTCGAAATGACAGTCTGGACCTATACATCGAATGCTTCCGCCGACGTGCACAGGCAGAAATTGTGGAAAAACAACATCGCTTGCCTCATAACCTAAGTCGTGCAGAACGCAATGCCATCCACAGCCTCAGAAACCATCCTGACATTATAATCAAAGAGGCTGATAAAGGAGGTGCTGTAGTCATCATGAACAGGTCTGACTACCAAAAGGAGGCCGCCAGACAACTCTCCAATACCAAATTCTACAGGCCACTTCCCTCAGATCCCACTGAGGAATACACTAAGAAACTGCATCATCTACTCAGGACACTCCCTACACTAACACCGGAACAAATCAACATACCCTTAGAGCCCCGACCAGGGTTATTCTATCTACTACCCAAGATCCACAAACCCGGAAATCCTGGACGCCCCATCATCTCGGGCATTGGCACTCTCACTGAAGGACTGTCTGGATATGTGGACTCTCTACTCAGACCCTATGCCACCAGCACTCCCAGCTATCTCCGTGACACCACTGATTTCCTGAGGAAACTACAAAGCATTGGTGACCTTCCAGAAAACACCATCCTAGCCACCATGGATGTAGAGGCTCTCTACACAAACATCCCACACACAGATGGAATACAAGCTGTCAGGAACAGTATCCCTGATGATGCCACAGCACAACTGGTTGCTGAGCTCTGTGCCTTTATCCTCACACACAACTATTTCAAATTTGATGACAATATGTATCTCCAGATCAGTGGCACCGCTATGGGCACCCGCATGGCCCCACAATATGCCAATATTTTTATGGCCGACCTGGAACAACGCTTCCTCAGCTCCCGTCCACTCACGCCCCTTCTCTACCTACGCTACATTGATGACATCTTCATTATCTGGACCCATGGGAAGGAGACTCTGGAAAAATTCCACCAAGATTTCAACAGCTTCCACCCCACCATTAACCTCAGCCTGGACCAATCTACACGGGAGGTCCACTTTCTGGACACCACAGTACAAATAAGTGATGGTCACATTAATACCACCCTATACCGAAAACCTACCGACCGCTATGCCTACCTTCATGCCTCCAGCTTCCATCCCGGGCACACCACAAGATCCATTGTCTACAGCCAAGCACTGAGGTACAACCGCATCTGCTCTAACCCCTCAGACAGAGACCAACACCTACAAAATCTCCACCAAGCATTCTCAAAACTACAGTACCCGCACGAGGAAATAAGGAAACAGATCAACAGAGCCAGACGTGTACCCAGAAGCCTCCTACTGCAAGACAAACCCAAGAAAGAAACCAACAGGACTCCACTGGCCATCACATACAGTCCCCAGCTAAAACCCCTCCAACGCATCACCAGAGATCTACAACCCATCCTGGACAATGATCCCACACTTTCACAAACCTTGGGTGGCAGGCCAGTCCTCGCCCACAGACAACCTGCTAACCTGAAGCACATTCTCACCAGTAACTGCACACCGCACCAAAGTAACTCTAACTCAGGAACGAATCCATGCAACAAACCTCGATGCCAACTCTGCCCACATATCTACACCAGCGACACCATCACAGGACCTAACCAGATCAGCCACACCATCACTGGTTCATTCACCTGCACATCCACCAATGTAATATACGCCATCATATGCCAGCAATGCCCCTCTGCTATGTACATAGGCCAAACTGGACAGTCTCTAAGGAAAAGGATAAATGGACACAAATCAGATATTAGGAATGGCAATATACAAAAACCTGTAGGAGAACACTTCAACCTCCCTGGACACACAATAGCAGATGTTAGGGTCACCGTCCTGCAGCAAAAAAACTTCAGGACCAGACTCCAAAGAGAAACTGCTGAGCTTCAGTTCATCTGCAAATTTGACACCATCAGCTCAGGATTAAACAAAGACTATGAATGGCTTGCCAACTACAGAACCAGTTTCTCCTCCCTTGGTTTTCACACCTCTACTGCTAGAACAGGGCCTCACCCTCCCTGATTGAACTAAACTCGTTATCTCTAGCTTGCTTCTTGCTTGCATATATATACCTGCCCCTGGAGATTTCCACTACTTGCATCCGAAGAAGTGGGTATTCACCCACGAAAGCTCATGCTGCAAAACCTCTGTTAGTCTATAAGGTGCCACAGGATTCTTTGCTGCTTTTACAGATCCAGACTAACACGGCTACCCCTCTGATACTTGACACTATGCAAGGCACTGCATTTAGCCGTATGGAGTGGAAATCCATCAACCTCATGAAGAAACTTGCACAAATACAGACAGATATCATCTTCCTTTCCAAATGCAAACGGATGGACATCATACCAAATGGACTAAAGGTAAAAAATCCACTGCTATCTACATACCACACAGACCACAGTGAGAGATTATGCCATACTCTATCAAAGAAACTGAGGAACCACCTGATCAGCATCCTATACAACAAACAGGAAAACATCAAAAAAGAGCTCTCCAACCTGGAGACTCTCATTAATAACCAAACTTCCATACAAACGGACTTCACTAAAATAAGACAGGAGATCTACATTACTCACTTCACCTCTCTACAAAGGAAAAAGGACTGTAAGCTGTCAAAACTCCTACCTGCTACGTGGGGCCACAACCGTGGTACCCCTAACCCACCCAGCAATATCGTCAATCTATCCAACCACACACTCAGCCCAGATGAAAAGTCTGTCCTATCTCGGGGACTCTCTTTCTGCCCTGCCACCCCCACCAACATGATACAGTTCTGCGGTGACCTGGAAGCCTACTTTCGCCGTCTCCGACTCAAAGAATACTTTCAGGACAACACTGAACATCGCACCGATACACAGTTACCCTCCCACCAACAGCACAAGAAGAAGAACTCCACATGGACTCCCCCTGAGGGTCGAAATGACAGTCTGGACCTATACATCGAATGCTTCCGCCGACGTGCACAGGCAGAAATTGTGGAAAAACAACATCGCTTGCCTCATAACCTAAGTCGTGCAGAACGCAATGCCATCCACAGCCTCAGAAACCATCCTGACATTATAATCAAAGAGGCTGATAAAGGAGGTGCTGTAGTCATCATGAACAGGTCTGACTACCAAAAGGAGGCCGCCAGACAACTCTCCAATACCAAATTCTACAGGCCACTTCCCTCAGATCCCACTGAGGAATACACTAAGAAACTGCATCATCTACTCAGGACACTCCCTACACTAACACCGGAACAAATCAACATACCCTTAGAGCCCCGACCAGGGTTATTCTA
>QXTE01000040.1:3894850-4079317 GCA_003942145.1 Platysternon megacephalum | reverse complement strand
GGTCACCGTCCTGCAGCAAAAAAACTTCAGGACCAGACTCCAAAGAGAAACTGCTGAGCTTCAGTTCATCTGCAAATTTGACACCATCAGCTCAGGATTAAACAAAGACTATGAATGGCTTGCCAACTACAGAACCAGTTTCTCCTCCCTTGGTTTTCACACCTCTACTGCTAGAACAGGGCCTCACCCTCCCTGATTGAACTAAACTCGTTATCTCTAGCTTGCTTCTTGCTTGCATATATATACCTGCCCCTGGAGATTTCCACTACTTGCATCCGAAGAAGTGGGTATTCACCCACGAAAGCTCATGCTGCAAAACCTCTGTTAGTCTATAAGGTGCCACAGGATTCTTTGCTGCTTTTACAGATCCAGACTAACACGGCTATCCCTCTGATACTAGTCTCTCTAGTGAGGATCAGGGACATTTTAGGGGTCAGATTTGAAGGCATGGCTACACAGCCATTAAAGCCATCAGTTTGCTCAATTACAAAGACTCAAGCGATCACTTTCCCCACTGCCGCTCCAAGATTTGGGGAGTCAATCTCTACAATGGTGCGGAAGGGCCACGGGCTAGATTTTGCTTTCATTTGCACCCCCGTAGAACTGGAATTACTCTATTGACGTCAATGGAGTTACTTTGGTGAACCAATTACAATGGTGAGCAGAAGCTGGCCTCAGCTACGCAACGTATAATTGACCTGTGGAACTCACTGCCACATCACCGAGACAAATAACTCAGTACTATTATTACGTGAACCAGAAATTTGTGCGCACACGTTCTTATTCACAGTAGCCAAAACGGTCGTGCCATGCAGCTGTGCGCAATTAAACAGCTGCTGCATTTCACCACAGAGTGAAGGATTCCAATGTGGAGACATTACGAAGAGCCTCTTGTGGCTAATGTGGGGGTGCGGAAAGGCGACGCTGTTACAATTGCCAGGAAACCCATGCGCTGAGAGATTCTTACCAGTTCTTGTAGAAGCGGCGTCTGCACTCATCGCTGAGGTGCTCCGCAAAAATGGTCCTGAAATTTCTCAGGCCCCTGGGGGTGTCTATGTATCCCACAAGCCCAACCACTACCAGAGGCGGGGTCTCCACGATTGTGACTGCTTCCACCTCTTCCCTCTTGGAAAGCTCTGAAATCAAAGGGTGTAGCAGTGAAGTCCATGGGAGCTGACTGTGCTCAATGTCTTCAGGGGAGCCGTGGGTGGCCAGTAATTCTCTTAATTAGATACCCAAGTTCCTGGTGCCCAATGCACCTTCAACTACATCGTGTCCCAGCAGTCAGTTGGTGTCTCCACCTTTTATAAAGGCAAATTAACTTAGAGCAGATGGGGATGCCAGTTGCACAGAACTGGAGACCTACCTTTGTCTACTGCTCAGAAAGCAACAGTACACAACGTCCCCACCTAAACCCTGGGACCCCATGCAGAGTATGAGGGAAGTTATCCCTCCATGGGCTATTCACTGCTTGGCTTCTCTGCCAACAGGGAGCTAACGAATACCAGCTGTGCTGGTGACCTTATGATATAAGGTAGGAATTGCACTGAGAACGTCTAAACAGTTGCCAGATGATTTTTGGTCACTGGTGAACTG
This sequence comes from Platysternon megacephalum, assembly GCA_003942145.1. Lineage (NCBI taxonomy): Eukaryota > Metazoa > Chordata > Testudines > Platysternidae > Platysternon > Platysternon megacephalum. Next base: position 4,077,721 of record QXTE01000040.1, on the reverse strand, counting down.
CCATTTCAAATCCAGGCTAGGTTAGAGAGGAAGGGCTCCATAACCCATTCCCAATCCCCATGAGCTATCCCATCCCAGCTGGCCATAAGAGACTTTCCCCTCTATTCTTCCCTGGACTCGAACTAGCTGATTCAATCAAAGCCTCTTACTCAGTCCTGGCCTGTGAACTTCTCGTAGGATGTGCGTCATGCCAGCTTTGTAGCCCAGAAAGGCTGTCAGGTGGACTGGCTTGCTGGGATCATCCTTGGGCCAGGTCTTCACCTTCCCACGGTGACGCCGGCTTCTCTTATGAGGGAGGAAGCCCAGGTGGCCATGCCTGGGAGCCGAAAACTTGCGATGGGACTGGGAAAGGCAAGAAACAAAAAGGATTCAGTTTTACTTTCAAACCCAGAAGGCTATGGGCCTGAGCCAATGCTGATTGAAGACAATGGGAAGGAATCCTTGGACTTCAGTTAGATCGGCTCTATGTATATTACAGATTTCAGGACAGCAGCTTGTTACATCAGGCCCATCTGCTATAAGATGTTTAGAAATAAAAAAGGAATTATATGAATTACAAAGGCCATTATGTATCTCGCCGATGGATGGATAATCTCAAAGTCTTCTCAGACCTGAGAGAGGAAATTCACAAATTATTTTTTCCTCCATTTCCAGTAACAGAGCGAAAGATCTCCCTAAAGGGACGGATTTTATTTAAGTTTATAAATGTAGTCCCCATCCTTTGCATCAAAGCACTCAAGTCTCTGTGAAAACTGCTGATGAGGATTTGCTAAATAAAACATCTTGACTATAATTGTCCTGCTTTCTGCTAAGAGAAGCGCAATGTTTTCCAGATTTGCCCCACTTTGGCGTTCATTATTATTCTTAATATGTGTCACGGCCACACGTAGGGGGCCCAGTCAGGGTTTGTACAGCATGGTGTTCGGTGCTGCACAAATCCAGAGTGAAAGCTAGGCCCTGCCTTGATATCAGTACATTCTCATCCAGACAAGTCACAACCAATGGAGGTAACTTACAATTGGAAGAAATGGGGGAGGGTGGACAAAGGAAACCATCATAAGAAAATGCACATATACATGCCAACTATAATTATGAGAATTAACTAGAAAAGTCACAATCATGAACTCAACCTGGGCATAGCAACCACTACCACCTTTGGAGGAAGTTGGACAAATTCCTACAATAGCAGCATAAAGTCGAGGTCAAGGGAATCAGCCCAGCAGCAAAGGGGTAAATTTACACTCACTACAACTCCCTCTTGTTTACTCAGTAATTCCAGTATCAGATTTCCCTTTCCCCTAAACTTATTCTCCAACCCAAAGTGAAACTGATTGTTGATTTCAAGCCAGTTTCAAATGTGCTCGTTTAATCTGCCGAATGAATATCTCAAGCCCATTAAATGTTCTACCCTACAAGCTATAAGACATTAACGTGGAACGTTACAGACCATGGGACGTCTTCAGCACAGGTCAGCAGCACAACGAGGCAGTCACCAAGTGCCTCTACAGTCTAATGCCTAAGATGTTTATCAGTCTGAAGACACAAATTTAGCTGCTGGCTTCATTCAACGCTATATTCATTTCATACTCGGCAAATCTGCCAGGGTCTGACTCTAACAACAGTTGTGATGTGGTAAAGGTCAATTGCCAGTGTCTCAATTTACCACAGAAACAAATTGAACATGAATGGAGGGAATTACAATTGCTACCTACAGCACAATATATGAAGACAAAATTCTGCCCTCACTTACACCTAGGCAACCCCATCACTTCCAGCTAGATAACTACATGCCTAATTAACTACCTCCAGAGTTTTTTTTCTCGTGCATGCCTGACCTGCTGGCAACTCCCCAAGGGCAAGAGCCTAGGCCAGGTATTCCCAAAGGGGATGTTATGATTGCGTTGTAACCCCAGGGCAGGGAAGAATTCCCCTCCTCTCAGTAGTGTGATTTCCTGTACTTAACAGCACTATATTTAGAACTATCACTAAAGGGCAGTCAACATATTCTGTGTATATACTGCTACATAAAATGGCCAAATCCTGAGCTCAGACCCCGATCCTGCAACAAGCTCCATGCAGGTGGATCCCTGAGCCCACGCAGAGCTCATCACAGGACTGGGGCTTTCAATTCATACTCAGGCCAAACTCATCCATTTTACTAGGTACAGAGTAAGAATCTCAGGGTCCCCTCCCACCCACCAGCCCTGTATTGTCTCCTGTGCTCTGTTCAGCCCAAATGATGAGGGCTTTCACCACTCCACTTTAGAGAGATTATTCCACACACAGTCAAACAGATCGCACGGCGGGGAAGCATTTCCTCATATCTCTTTAGCCCTTTCACTGTGCAACACTGACACAGTGTCTTTTCAACAGCAGTAGCATTTCTTTAAGTGATGATATTTCATTAGACCTATCCAGAGAGGACATAACAGGTGCATTGATGGTGTGCTTTAGCTCAACTAGCTGTGCAGTAAGAAAGAGGTTAAAATCTATCAGTAAAGTATAATTTAATAACCCTTGTTTGTTTTTACTCACTTCAGTTACTTGGGATCTGGTTAGTCCTTTACTTCAGGTCTTCCATAGCCACACCGTCCTACCTATCCGGAGACTAACGGGATCTGACAGGATATGTAAGAGTTAATATTGTCACCCATCTCTATGAAAATCAAGACTGTCCTGATTTTCAACTATTTATCCTGGACCCACAAACAGCAGCTCACAGAGTTCTCCAAAATATCCCATCTTTGAGCAGAAGTGAGGTGGATGGGGGGGGGGGGTGGAAATATGCAAATACAATCCCGTCTTTCTTGTAGGTCAGTACCATGTTGTGCTGGTACTTGCACTAAATGAAGATTTTAAAAAGAGAGGAAAATTGGCTGTCTGATAGGATGCCACCCGTCCTAGATTTTTTTCTAGTATTTTACTAGCTTGGCCGAGGTTTGCATTTGCATGAAAACCAGTTAAAGCTCGACAGATGCCAGAGCTTTTCATATCTCTACATTTAGTAGTAAAAATAAAGCCCTTGCCTGTGGACAAAAAGTGACAGACATCATCGCTGGATTGTTTTTAATCCTTTCAAAAATAGCCCCATGTCTCAGACCAAGTGAATGTTGCCACAATATCCAGCTAAAGCATTACTACAGGTAGCAGTGGGATTGCCCACTGTTAGTCTTCAAGGGCCTGATCCTGCCCCCCTTTGAAATCTAAAGGAATTTTGTCCTCGACTTCAATGAGAGCATAATCCTTCCCCCTCCCAAAAGCTACCGAACCACTTCACTGGGGGCCGATCCTTTTTCTCTTTTGAAAAGGTGGCAGTATTACAACATACAGGGCTGTGCCCTCCCGTGGTTTTGAACGCAGCAGTGCACTCTGCTCGGCGGGATCGCGCAGGGTGCCCGCGTGGGATTGCTACCAGAGGCGAGCCAGTGGAGTCAGTGCTGTGGACTGGGACTCAGGACGCCGGGGTCCCACTCCCGGCTCTCAGGGCAAGCAAAGGCAGAAACAGAGCCCTAGACTCCCAATGGGCAGAGTCAGGTTTCCTGAGCTTTTTCCTGCCTCTGGGAGGGAGTCAGAGCAGGGCTTGTGGAGTTTGTGCCAGGGGGGGCTAATCGGTGGTAGGCTCCTGGGTCCCCTGCTGCTGGCAGGAGCGCTGGGACCGATTCCCCAGGGTGGCCAAGCTCTATGCGCAGGGATGGGGGAGGGGCGGTACCAGGCTCGCCGGTTCGAGGCTGGGAAGGGGGTGCCAGGGGGACTGACCCACTCTGGCCCGTTCCAGCCCGTCTGGATCCCGCTCTCGCCCCCTCCCCCGGGCCGGCAGGAATTTACATGCCCCCCCCCCGCCCTTAGCATGGGGCGGGGACACCATTTGCAGGGGGGCAGTTATCCCTCAGCCCCCCAGGCTCTATAATCACATACCACGTGCTACACACGGCCCCCGCCCGAACCGTGCTGCCCTGGCGGCCCCCGGGCAGAGGCTCCCGCCGGCGGCATTCTCCGCGTTACCCCACCCCAAGGCTCGCGGAGAGTCCGGAGCATCAGGCTGTAACGACCGGAACTACATATCCCAAGGGGCACTGGGGGGATGCGTGGCGCTGCGCATGCGTATTGGGCGGGCCCCTGTTTTCTGCCCCGGAAACGAGACTCTCTCTCGACGCGCAGCGCGGCAGGACGCTACCCTGCTTACGCATGCGTCTCCGTCACCTTTGACCTTTGCCCCCACCTGACCCTCTTCCAGCTTGTGTAGGGGGTCGCCATCTTGTCCGGGCCGTCGGTGAAGGAGATTCCGCAGCCGCTGCTGTGTCGCGATGCCGGACGACTGGGACCCGGAGGTGTACAAGGGGCCGCCGCACCGCACCCCCATCTCCGAGAAGCGGACGTCGCTGCCTAACCCGGCCACCATCGCCAAGACCGTCATCTACTACACCGTCGACGTGCCGGTCACCTTCTTCCGAGGTAGCCCGGCCCGCTCCCCTGCCCCGCTGTGTGCAGCCGCGCGGGGGGTGAGGGCCTTCCCCGCCCCCAGCCGTGCCCCCTCTCCCGGCCCATCCCCGTGGAGCCAGGCCTCGCCCCGGGGCACGGCACTGACCTGCTGTGGGGCAGGGCTTCGGGCTGCACGCCAGGGTCTGGGTTCACCCCGGCCCCGTGCTGGGTCCCCGCCGCCTCAGGGAGCCCCGCGGGCACCTCTCCCTGCCCGACAGCTCCTCAGCAGAGCCAGCTCGGCTCGCGGACATCTGCCAGAGGGTCATGGGAGACCGGCCCCCTCCGAGCTCCCTCAGAGCCACGTGCGATGGCTGGATGATACCTGCTCTGCCCATTCCCTCCGGGGCACCTGGCATTGGCCACGGTCGGCAGACAGGACACTGGGCTGGATGGATAACCCAGTATAGCCGTTCTTGTGATCTGCCCAGGACGGGGCTTGGCGCTGTCCCACTCCCGTCTGGCGGTACTGCCCGGTGCCAGGTTGCTTTCAGTGCCATGTGCTCCCTGGAGTCTCTCCCCCGGGGTTATGCACTGATCCCTTACCGCTTTTTGAGGGAGAGTCATTCATCATTTCTGATAAGCTGGTCTCCCTTCCCTGGCTTGTTTTGAACTCCGTGATAGAAAATATCAGGCTGATAACCCAGAGGGCAAGTGACCTGCCTGACTTTGTGAAGCTTAGGACATCATAGTGTAGCGTTTACTGCATCCGATGAAGTGAGCTGTAGCCCACGAAAGCTTATGCTACAATAAATTTGTTAGTCTCTAAGGTGCCACAAGTACTCCTGTTCCTTTTTGTATTTCCATAGTGTTCCAGCTTAGCATTCGCTCTGTAGAGTTAGTTCTGGAAAGTGAGGGCAGGTGGACATGCACCTGATATTATCAATCATTCCTGCCCAGTCAGTGGCACATACTTTCTATACAGTCTAACTCAAGATTTTGTTGCAGAACAAAATACATATTGCAGAATTCCTTTCATTTTTATTTTCCAAGTCACCCAATACACGTTAGGTTATGGAGACAATTTTTGTCATGTGTCCTGTATGCTTTCCATCCTAAACAAGAACTGTGCCATGCCCAGTAGTTGTTTTAGTTGGTTCTGTCCATCTCTTGTTTAGCACTGTTTGAAGGAAATATTTGATTAGGACCTTGAAGATGCATGAATGTAGTGGTTGACTCTTGCAGAATGGATTGAACGCCAACATGCGAAGAGAAAATTTTATTACTATCATCGGAATTTTCGCCGTGTGCCGGATCTGACTGAGTGCTTGGAGGATGACTATGTATGCTTCTTTGAAGCTGAGGCGCAGTGGAGGAGGGACATGTATGTATATCTACAGCATAGCTGTAATGATTTTGGAGCCTTATTCAATTGAAGAAACCCAGTAGAGCAGTATTTTTTTTTTTTCTTGCAGTAGATTGCTTGGGATTGGTATGCGGCTTTCATGTAGTTTGAAGCTGCAAAATCACAGTGGATTTTTTTCCCCCCATGAAAGTTTAGAAGCCTGTTCCTGATTCAATCATAGCTTGTCACAGTAGATACTCCACACTGAGGTTTCCCCCAGCTCCTGCTGCACTTTAGGAATCTTCTCTTCTGCTATTAGCAAAGCCAATAAGCTTCCTTAGAAACTTATTTCAAATATTGGGCAGCTGCTGGTGTTCATCTATCCCTGACAGAGTTCCAAGTATCTTTTCTGCAGCGTGCCTGAGTTAGGCTCTGAGTAGAACCCAAAAATCACTACTGATTCTCCTTCTCTGATGACACTACATATGGCATTGCTGCCAAGCCCCTGCGGCTTGATTTTGCTTAGTTCTGCCTTTTAGTTGTATCCCATATTAAAGCAGCTAATAAAATGGCCTCTTGTTCTATCCAGAATGTAACTTATTACACTATTCTCCAGCTGCAGGAAGTTATTGCCACTGCTGCAGTCACACTGATCTCTCTCTCACACAGGAAAGTTGATGAGGAAATTGTGAAGATAATTCAGGATAGGGCAGGAGCTTGCCAGCAGAGGGAAGGACCTAGCTTCATTCAGAACTGTGTAAAGGAGATGGCGCAGTTTACTGAGGTTGCTAAAGCCTATCAAGATAGATGTGAGTAAGGCCATCTAAGACCTCTTAATTTATTTGAAAAATGTTCAGGTTCAACTGTGGCATGACTTGGGGGGGGGGGGGGGGGGGGGGGGGGGGGGGGGGGTGTNGAGAGGATGTCTAATATCCTAAACCTAACCTAAAGATTTGGAGACTGGGGCCCTCAGCTCCTGAAAGAGGGGCTCTAGAGCAACCCTCTTTGATAAGTGCTCAGAAAGGAACTGTGGCTATGCTTTGTTCAGAGCAGGGGTGGGCAAACTATGGCGGCCTGTGGGATTGCCACCCCCGTGGTGCCACGGGCCCCGTGCTGTTCCGGGAAGCAGCCAGCACCACGTCCCTGCAGCCGGGAAGGGGAGGAGAAGAGGGCTCCTCTTCCTGTGGGTGCCTCCCCTGGAACTCCCATTGGCCATGGTTCCCTGTTCCTGGCCAATTGGAGTTTCGGGGGAGGTACCTACAGGCAAGAGCAGTGTGTGGAGCCCTCTTTCCCCGCCTCCCTCAGGGGCCACAGGGATGTGGTACTGGCCCCAGTGTGCACCACTGCCATCCTGGAGCTGCTCCAGGTAAGCGGCGCCGGGCTGGAGCCTGCACCCCGCATGCACCCCAACTCCCTGCCCTGAGGCCCCTACACCCCTTGCCCTGAGCCCCTTCCTGCACACCACACCCCAGCCCTACATTCATGGCCCTGCATGCAATTTCCCCACCCAGATGTCACCCTTGGGCCAAAAAGTTTGCCCACCCCTGGTTCAGAGGATAGAACTGTAATGAAGCGGGGGATGGTATTTAAAACCTTGTTAAAGTCTTCAGTGGGGCATCAAGCTAAAGGGCCTGATTGAACATGTCACAGCATTTCTTCTAATCTTGTTTTAGATGCTGATCTTGGTGCCCATGGAAATGCTAGAAAATGTTTAATGAAGCAGAAACACAGAATGATTGCAGAAAGAAAAGCACAAAAAGCAGAAGCAAAAGACTAAGCGCAAATCCTCAATGCGTAGTATTTGAAGTTTAAGGTTTGAATACTGTATTACGTAATTGGTTTCAGAGTGGTAGCTGTGTTACTCGTATTATGTGAATCTTCCAATGTACCTGGATGCTGAGGCTTGTATGAGTTGTATTACTCAAATGTACAATAAAGCGTTTGCAGAGAACATCTCTGCCAAATAACTAGGTTCTAGAGCCTATGATGCTGTTAGTTCTAATACATTCACCTCTTAGCAAGGCTATCAATGCCACTTTGTAAAGAAATACAAGCAAAAACATTGGTAGTACTCATCCTTGCACTGCAGAACACAGCAGCATTCCCTTATCAGCAGTCATGCACACTACTAGAAAGTGCTCTGGCCAGGCCACTTAGGGATCTGGGGCAAAAATCAGTACTTGGTCCTGCTAGTGAAGGCAGGGGGCTGGACTCGCGACCTTTCGGGGTCCCTTCCAGTTCTATGAGATAGGTATATCTCCATATATATTATAACTGGTTTTGAGGGTTTTAACTTCTCCCAAGCAGATGACTTGGGAGTTTATTTTCCCCCTTAAACATTAACTGGATAATGCATTATTTGTCCTTTAGTAATAATGCTCTATATAGAACTCAGCCATTGATTGTATCAAAGTACATTTCTTTCTACCTTGAGACTTCGTTTGCTCTGAGAAAGCACGAACTGGGGATGCATTTTTATTTCAAGTCTTTGAAGGTAATTACTGCAGTTGTCTCTTCAGAGAAAGTTGCCTTTGACAGCTTTAGTGACTAGCCCTGTGAATCACTACTACTGTATTGAAGAATTATCCCATCCCCGACTGGCAGAAAATTCTTAGTTTGCCTTCCAAGTGTAGCCCTGTGGTCTTGATAGTCTTTACAAATAATTTAAGTACTTACAAGCTACTTTTGTCTAGAAGTGTACACACATTGCCACTTATCACTTCAAAGGGTGGTTGGTTTTTTTCTGTAGTTTTACTAGTTCCTATGTATGGTCTACATTAGTCAGTCTGTCTTTTCATGAAAGCTACCATCAGATCCCACAGAACAAATAAGTTTTATCTGATCTCATTTCTAGAGCAGCAGACCCCCATTAGTAGTGAGGAAGTTTCAGTCTGAGCCCACATCCGTGAGTAGTGGGTATCTTTACACTAACTCCCAACAACAGTATTGTTTTAGACATATAACCTCAAAGATCTTCTGGTTTCTTTCAGCATCACTTAAGTGGGAGTCTTCAGTGCTTTACTTGCATTTGATCTCTGCTTCCATTTTTAAAAAACAGTCTTCCTAAAAATTAACCATGACTGTTTTCGTTTCAGTAATCCTATTACATGCTGATCATTCAAACCTAATTCACTTAATCTTTTCTCTGAGGAAAAAAGTGTTTCCTCTTGTCCCACCAGTTATTGTAAGTTGTTGAACAAGTGAGTGCTGCTGTCTCTGAATTCGTTTGTTTGGGCAAGTCAATCAGGAAAACTTACTTTTTCAAGTAGCAAGTTTTTTAAAAAGTCATTCAGATATTTAGCAAATAAAGGATTAGTCAAAAGTAACTGGCTATTGTATCACATTTAGCGTATGTTCAACTGAACCTTTCACTGGACCCATACCTTTCATGAACAGAGATTTCACTTAAACACAGAAATCCACATTCAGCTGAATCTGTATCCCCCCTCCAATGGATTAAAAATCCACCAAACTTGTTCACTTATCACTTTATTTTGTACAAAAACATTTTAAGTAGTTGCCACAGCAGCTGCCTGGGTTCTCTGCACTGAAACTCTGGTGTGGGTCTTAGCCAGATGATCAGTGAATTCCTGCAAAAGAATGAAACATTTCACTGCCTTGAACCAAATGTTGTTGCAAGGCCTCACTGTATAGCGGATCCATTTTAAACTAGAGACTGAGTTTTTACAAATGTAATTGTATCTTTCCCTGAACCCTCCAAGCTCCCTCCCTCCCCCATTTTATTCTCTAGCTAGCTTGGCATCCAGGAGATACCAATGACCAACTTGGAGAGTCCAGAGGAGAGCAACAAAAATGATAAGGTTAAAAACTAGGCATATTTAATCTTGAAAAAAGACTGGGGGGGACCTGATAAGTCTTCAGATATATTATGGGCTTTTATAAAGAGGACAGTGATGGTTGTTCTCAGTCCACTGAAGATAGAACAAGTAGTAATGGACTTAATATGCAGCAAGGAAAATTTAGGTTAGATACTAGCAAAAATAACTAAGGGTAGTTATGGACTGGAATCCCAATCACTGAAGGTTTAAGAACAGGTTAGACAAAACCTGTCAGGGACTGTTTAGGTCAGGGGTCTCAAACTCAAATGACCACGAGGGCCACATGAGGACTAGTACATTGGCCCGAGGGCCGCATTTACTGACACCTCCCCCCACCGCCCTCGGCCCCGCCCCCACTCCACCCCTTCCATTAGGCCCCACCTCTTCCCACCCCCCATTCCAACCCCTTCCCTGAAATCCCCACTCCAACCCCTCCCTGCCCCCAGGGGGAGCAGGAGGGGTGTGGCCGGGGCTCAGGGCAGGGAGTTGGGGTGTGGGGTACAGCAGGGGGTTCAGGGCAGGGGGGTGGGGTGCAGGAGGGGGCTATGGGGTGGGCTCCGGCCCGACGCGCACCAGGGGCAGGGCAGGCTGCCTGCCTGCACTGCCCCCGCACCGCTCTAGGAAGCAGACAGAACCTGGGGGAGGAGGGGCACAGGTGTGTGGGGCTGTTGCTTCAGGCACCGCCCCCAGCAGCTCCCATTGGCCGGGAATGGGGAACCACAAGCTCGGGGGCTGCAGAAAATAACCCTGCGGGCCACATGCAGCCCATGGTCTGCGTGTTTGAGATCTCTGGTTTAGGTATACTTGAGTCCTTGCCTCAGCACAGGGGCTGAACAGATGACTTCCAAAGTCTCTTCCAGGCCTACATTTCTATGTTTCTGTATGAAACCACATCCTCACTTTATTAACTGCAATAGAAATTTTAAGGAAGTCCACTCCTAATGAAGTCAGCCTTCAGGAGTTTGGCATGATGAACTCTGAGATGAAGAACAAATGCACTGATTTAATTCTTACCTGATAAGGAGACTTGGTGAACACAGTCTCCTTCCAGAGGTCAGGGGTCAGATAACTGTAGGTCTTGGAGATCGCATCAAAGGTGGCTTTAGCTATTGAGAAAAGTCAGACATTGCACTTTGTGTTACACAGTATCAAAGAGAAGCCCCAACAAAGCTGCGACTCCATTGCGCAAGGCACAATACAGACAGCAAAAGCCAGTGCCTGCCTCAGAATGTAATGGCCCTCAATCTAAAAAAAAATGTAGAGTCTGAAAAGGAACAGGGAGACCATATCACACGGTCCCTCTGCCGTGCATATTGAACTCATTTTCTCTCTCTCTCTCCAATGACGACAATTACACTACTTCAGACAAGTGTAACTGAGCAGAGCTGAGAGAATTTTGAACAGAACACACAGGAGGATGACATTTTATAATTCAATGCCTCAAAGCCTTTATTACAAGACAGATCTAACTTCAGAATAAATTTTGGCAGGATCAATCTGCACTGTACAATCTGGTAGTATACGGAGCTCAATTCCTAGTTTGATAAGGGCTTTTAATTTAACATTAGCTAAAATAAGTATTAAATAAAACAGGTAATTTAGTCATCCACTGGGACTATATTACAAAGGCACCTAAAATGGCCAGAGGTACAGTATGATTTTAAGCCAGACAGTTTAAACTGCTAACAGATTGGACATCTGGCCCAAAACTTAACTTACCAAAGTTGCCCAGTGTAGCAGTACAACCCCTAGCTGAAGTATAGCAGTCATCAATTCCAGCCATCATCAGCAGTTTCTTTGGAACAGGGGCAGATACAATTCCTGTACCACGGGGTGCTGGGATCAGACGCACCAGAACAGACCCACAACGACCAGTAACCTAAACAAAACAGCAGGTTATATTCAACTAAACTGAGAATATTTAAGCTCTGATAACGCCTTCATGCTTTGAAGTGCAGCACAGAGCTATAGTGAAGCAAATTAGTCTTTACCTTGCAAGGTACAGTATGAGGCTTGCCAATCTTGTTACCCCAGTAGCCTCGTCGTACTGGTACGATGGAGAGTTTAGCCAAGATGATTGCCCCACGAATAGCAGTGGCTACTTCCTTGGAGCATTTTACACCAAGGCCGACATGACCATTGTAGTCACCAATAGCAACAAAAGCCTAAAATTAAAAGAAAAGCTTTTTAGCTGTGCATACATGTTGCACTTACAAACCTCCTTTCAATAAGAACATACCCTATCACCCTTTTACCACCTCAGACTACATCCAGCACAGATTTTGCCCCTTGGTTATGGTAAAGTCTTTTATCTCCATCAGAATCTCGAGAATCTCCAATCTTTCAAACTTACTGTACACCTCTTGCAGCAGATTCTGCACTGCAACTCCAGAAGTGTAAAGAGGCCATTAAAGGCAGCAGATTTTTTCAATGGGGCAATACCCCCAACTATGCCACCGTCCTTGCAGCTCCCCATATAGCAGGGGTGGCTGGAACACTGCTACCTTCCATTTACTCAGTTACACACCACTCCAGCCAAGTATAAATTACAGCAACTCCAACTACTCAAATTTGTACCAGGGGGCTGGTAGGCTGTTAAACCCATTTTTACCCCCAAACCCTGTTCCTAAGCCAAGGACAGTTCAGGTTGAAGAGAGAATTGGGGATCTTGATTCTTGAATACCCTGTCTAGCCACCTCCTGGCCAGAAGGCTGCATTTGAACCACTCAATGAAAAAAAAAAAACTGGCCACATGGCATTCCCTCTTTTGGACCAAATACAGTATCTCCACAACACTCAGTTCCTGATGAACCATACCAGTATCATGCAATATAAATGAATTGGGAATTTTTGTAAGAGCTATTTATAAGGCTACATTCAGAAGGATACAACTGGTATTCAATAAATAATTAACACAACAGTGCTTATGAGCTGACTTCTGTATATTTGGTAGGTGGTCTCATGAACATCTATGATTTACCATCTAATAATTCCTATACCACCTAATGTTGTGAACACCAGTGAAAGTAACTGTAGATTCTTAATATATACCAGGAGAATAAGTATCGCATCAGCCAAAAGATGGAACAGTTTCCAATTAAATGAAACAATCTGCTTCCACTTTAGTCAAGAGTGAAAAGCTACCTTGAACCTGGTACGCTGACCAGCACGAGTCTGTTTCTGGACAGGCATGATCTTCAGAACCTCATCCTTCAGGGAAGACACCAGAAAGAAGTCGATGATTTCTGATTCCTGCAGGAAGCAAAGTAACTTAGTCAATCACAGTTCAAAAGCTACCCATTACCTCATGACAGGCTTAAGATGGTATTGATAAGCTTCCTGCAACAGCACAGAAATGAACAGTTCTATGTACCAATATGGAGTGATAGTATTAACATATTTAAGGTAAGATTTGAATAATCTACTATAGAAAATGCAAGTTTTTAAATATTCAAACTATATCATATAATGCACAGTACAATCCAATGTACTTAAGTCATAATAAATTTGATTTGCGTTTTGAAACCTGTATTTTCCACTTTCATCAGAACACAGCTGCTGCATTGTATCAGGTATTATACTACCTTTACATAGCCCAGTGGTGCGCCCGTCGGGGCATTTATGTGCGCCCGCCTAGTGCCCAGCAGGGGAGAGAAGCCGTGGCCCCGCGCATGCCGGGGACAGAGAACTCCGGGGCTGCAGGCGCCGGTGTTCTCTGTCCCCGGCAGGTGCGGGGCCACGGCTTCTCTCCCCTGCTGGGCACTAGGCGAGCCCCACGCCTGCCGGGGACAGAGAACACCGGCGCCCGCAGCCTGCAGCCCCGGAGTTCTCTGTCCCTGGCAGGCGCAGGGCCGCGGCTTCTCTGCGGTTTAAGCCACGGCCCCGCGCCTGCCAGGGCACCGGTGTTCTCTGTCCTCGCAGCTTCTCTCCGGCATCTCTCTTCTCTCTGGATTCATATATTATGTAATATTAAATATGATGTTTTTGTATTATTTAATGTACAAATACAAAATAAGCCTTGAAAAATTGTTGGCGCCCGCCACACACTTCTGAAAACATGAATGTGCTACAGGCCACAAAAAGGTTGGGGACCACTGACATAGCCTATTCCCAGTAACTCAAAGGAAGGCAGGAGACTCAATCCACTTGAGACAACTGTGTAGTGTTCTATCACAAGGGAGCGGATGAATCCCATCTGTCAACCACTTAAGCCCTAAAGTAGGACAGATCTTTATAATCAGAACTTCCCAACTGGCTAATGCAACACCTGTTACATTTGCAAATCAAGTTACTTTTATCATATATTAGTATGCACTCTAATTCTGAGACACCTACACAATTCATATAGGCTTACCTTGATTGGAAGGGAGAAGAGATAAATCTCTTCAAGAGACTTGATTTTCATATCCTTGACTAGGCGACCAAGTTTGGTGACAGGAATCCACTATAAAAAAGAAAACACCCAATAAATGTCAGTGACAATCCAGGGTGTCATAAGCATACAAGAATTATGCTGTGCCCCTTAGAGCTTATAAGTTTTTATTTTTCCTTTAGCTTTATCAGTAACATGCATTTTATCATTAAAGTGCGACAGCAGTGGAAAAAATTGCTCTATGTAGAGCTTGAAAAAACTTTTTAGAAAACCTATTATGCAGTACCAATTTTCTATTAGCAATCACACATGACTATCCAAGTATAACAGAGCTCCCAGTTCTAACAATGCATTTGTCATTGGTGTCCACATATGACCATTAACACAGGTAAACTTCACAAAACATTAAACACTGATACATGTCTTAGAACTACAGAGAGAAAGAAGGCCCAGTCTTTAAAGACTGGGTAAAGATAGCAGAGTTGACAAATGGACTTACTTCTTTGTCTTCAGCTTTGCCACGGGCCCCACGCCCTCTTCCACGACCCCTGCCACGACCCCGACCACGGCCTCGGAGACCACTGCCAAAGCCACCTCGGAAACCCCCTCTTGCAGCTCCTCCTGCAGCTCCCGCACCTCCTGCAGGAGCAGCAGCGCCAGCACCGGCGTCGTCCGCCATTTGCTATACAAAAGGGACAAATACATATTTACTTGCACAATGCTTAACTTACACACATTCCCACGGGCAGCGTAGGCACCAGGACCGGGCAATTCCCCAAACTAAAGTGATCTGGTTTAAGGCACAAGACAGGGACCATGCCCCCTTTCAGCATTTGCTCCAGTTACCGCACTATCCCTTATCCACTTCAAACTAGTTTTTCTAAATAGATTCTTATTCCTTTTCCACAGTCCCAAGGGAATTCAGCTCCTATTTCCATCTCTCCACCATCCCCAAACGGGGCACAGCCTGGAAACGTTTCCATAACCCACCGTCTGGGGGAAAGATACCCTCAGCCCTTTTTAGAGTAGAGCTTTCTCTACACTCTCCTCATACTGCACCAGCTGCTATCCCTCTTCTCCTCAGGAGCACTGGAGGCTGCACCGTGGGCTCCTCGGAAAGCACACACTAAACTAGTCGGGGAGTGGGGTTAACTCTCCCTTTCAGTGCAATACTATCCCATCCCACCAGTTCCTCCTGGGCAGGGATCAGGCCCCAAACACGCCAGACCCCTCCCCTCGCCCCCTCGGGCCCCAGACCCCTCCCCTCCCCTCCGGGCCCCAAACACCCCGGACTCCTCCCCTCCCCCCCCCGGGCCCCAAACACCCCGGACCCCTCCCCTCTCCTCCCCCCCCCCCCCCCCCGGGCCCCAAACACCCCGGACCCCTCCCCTCTCCTCCCCGACCCCTCCCCCCGGGCCGGGCCCCCAGACCCCTCCCCCCCGGACCTCTCCCCTCCTCCCGGCCGCCTCTCAGGGAGCGAAAACGGGTCGAACAGCCCCACCCGGGGCAGGAAATAGGCCTGTGCCCGAGAGGCGGACCCCCGGCAGAGGCTCCGCAGCGGGGCCCTGTCCCGCCCACCCCGCGGCCAGGCCCGATGGCAGCGGATGCCCGCCCCGGCAGCGCAGCCTTACGTGTTCTCTCAGACTAGAAGGCCGCCGCCTCGCGCAGCTGGGTATTTATAGCAAACGAGGTCTCGCGAGATCAACTCGCAAAGGCGGTGAAGCGCCCCGCCCCAGAGCCCCGGCTGTACGCATGCGTGGCGGCAGAGCCCCGGATCGAGCATGATAAGATCCCCTTACTGGTGAACCGGCCTGGAGCAGCCTGGGACCCTGCACTGCGCATGAGCAAAGCTGTCTGCCGGCAGCTCCCAGCAAGCACGTGTTCCGCGTTAGGTAAGTGCCTGCCTGTGTCTTTCAGCAGCCCTGTTGCTGGGGGAGGGGCTTTTTTGATTGTTTTTTTTTAATCCCCCGCCGGAAAGCGTGATTGGCTCATGGTTGCGCAATCAGTTAACAAAAAAAAGCTTTAAAAGGCTGCTGGCTGCCCGGTTCTCCTTTCGCTGGGGGGGAGGTGGCTGCTGCCTGCGCTCTCCACTCCCCCCTTCCACACGTGGCTGCTGGCTCGCCAGGTAAAGGGGGGAGGTTGGTTTGGATTGTGGTTTGGGTGGCACAGGGGGGTCGAGGGGGGTGGATAGAGCAGCCTGCGATTTGCCTGCCCTTGACTGGCAGTTGCACCTGCTCTGGGGGGGGGGGACACGGGCTGGGGGGGGTTGCGTGGTGGAGGGGGCACTGGAGAGGTGTCACCTGAGAGGGACCCCAGACCGTGGGGGGGGGGGGGGGATAGGGAGGCAGAATGAGGAGGAGGGGGGGGTCCTCCTGCCCACTGGGGACTGCGATGGGGAAAATCGGGGGGGGGGGGGGTCTGAAATGGGGGGACAAGAATCTTGGTCTAATGAAGGGGGGGGTATGTGGGGCCCTGGTGGGCAGGTGTCTGGTTGGACAGTGCAGAGCACTGGGGGATTACATGGGGGGCCTGGCAGGGGCAGTTCGGGGGGTGCATCTGCGGCTACTAGCTGCTCAGTCAGTCCCCTCTGTGCCTTGGGAGGCTCTGACCTTCAGGCAGGCACATAAAGTAGCTGGTGCGGCTAGGCCCGGGCAGCCTGTGACTGAGGAGCAGGAGCAGGAGTGGGTGGAGGTGGGGGGGGGGGGAGAGAGAGAGACAGCGAAACCTATTCCCCTTCCTCCCTGCCCATGGGATACTGCAGTGCTGGCAGGAAAATAGTGCCCCAAAGCCCCCTGAGAGCCTTGTGGAGGGGGAGGGAGCAGATGCTGCATGCAACTCCCACTCCCCTACTCCAAGCTCCTTGCAGCCTGGGTGGGTGGTGGGGTAAATGTTGCATGCAAGTCCCATTCCCCTACCCCAGCTCCCTGCAGTGGGGGGGAGGGGTCAGATGCTGCATGCAAGTCATAGTCCCCTACCCAGAGTTCCTTGCAGGGTGGGTGGCAAGTTTGTGAACTTTCTGGCCCACCCACTTGACACATCCTATCATGTTTCAGTTAAGCCATGCTGAGACGCCATTTTGAGGCTAAGCCAACAAAAGAGCAGTATGCCGCCGACAAAATATGGAAACAACTACCAAAAGGCGTGGGTAAAAGAAAAGGAGTTGGAAGATTGCATAAAGCCTGTGGTTGGTGATGACGACAGTAAAGCTGCATGCAAATTTTGTAAAAATCCAGATTCGTGTACCTCCTGCAGGGACTGACAAACATAAAACAAATGCAACACCATTTTCTTCTATGCACCTGACAGATACTGGGTTTACAGAATCAAAGCCTTCAACCACGATGCACCAAGCGGATTTAAATCTGGCCTGCTACGTTGCCTGCCACTCAAGAGATTAGTTCCATGGATCACCTTGGGGAAGTTGTCGGATCAACGTTCGAAAAAAAGGTAAGTTTGCATCACACAAAATGCATGGCGTTAAACAATGTTATTGCTCCCTCTGTTCTCTGACCTCATCAGACATTGGTGAGTCTCAGTATTCACTGGTTATAGATGAGAGCACAGATATTGCTGCAGTAAAACAGCTTTGCATTGTAGTGCGCTACTTCAGTTCCTCCTTCAACAAAATTGTGTCTGCATTTTTGGGATTAGTCCGTTTGGAAAGTGAAACAGCAGACGCAATTGCTACAGCACTGATTCAGTTTCTTGACCATGTTGGTCTGGATTTCAGCAGGTGTATTGGGACTGGGACTGATGGCTGTAGCATCATGATCGGGGAAGAAAAATTCTGTCTACACACATCTTCTCCAAAGGAATGAGAATCTCAGTTTGATCAAATGTATATGTCACTCTATCCAGCTGTGCGCCAGTAAAGCTGTAGAAATGCTGCCAGCCAATCTAGAGTTGTTAGTTTCACATTCTTATAGCTGGTTTTATCACAGCTCCCTGAGATTTGGTACATCTTCACATATTCACCACCTGAGTAATCACGGTAACATGCCACTGAAGCTTGGTCAGCCATCAGACACTAGATGGCCCTCCATTCACGATTGTTGTGAATATGAGTTAGTTGCATTTTGAACTGAGCAAAGATAAACAGCAATGCTACGATGCAGAACTTCTGCATCAGGTGTATTGTGATCCTGTCAATAAGCTGTATTTACAGTTTCTAACACCAGTTCTTCAGGAATTTGCTAGAATCAATAAACTGTTCCAATTCAACTCTGGTTGGAATGCCTTCAGAATGCTGGACTGCCTCCAGTCTTTCTTCCCTACTCTTATATCAAGAGTATTTCTAGAAACAGTCCCTTTATCTGATCGCGAGCTCCTTGACATCAATGTGAGTAACCTAGCCAGCCACTTGTACAGCCACTTTGTGCTGTTAATTTTGGAGAACTGTTTACTGTTGCTTTAGGAGATGCAACGCTTGACAATGCTCTTGAAGCTGCTAAACAAGTACAGTTGAGACTTCCAGAAAATATTAATCTGTGGGAATCTATGTCCGTGTTCAGTCTATCAGTTATTCTCTTTCCGGGAAGTCATTAGTTGAGGTTATCTCCATGCTGAAAATGTTCAAAGGTGACTTGTATCCACAGTATCAAGCCATCAACTTCCAGCAATGGAAGAGCACAGATGACGACCATGTGGAGCAGTTCTGGGTGGAAGTATACAATTTTCAAGACAGTAGCGGTGAACAGTGCTTTAAAGAGCTAGCCCTGTTTGCACTTTCCCTACTCGCCATGCCTCTGAGTAATGCTGATGTGGAACAAGTGTTCACATTGTTCACCCGAGAGAAGTCCAAGCACTGGAACAGGATGGATCGTCGGACTCTGAGCCGTATACTGCACCTCCGGTATAGGTTAAGAAGACTGGGGATTTGGTAGTACATTCCCGCATTGAACATTGAGGCAACAGAGACTGTGGAGGATGGAGAGAGCAAGGATGACATTTCTTAATGTACGTACACACAAATTATTATTTTAATGCGTAACAATGTTGTATGCAGCAAAACTGAACGACTAAAAAAAAATTGTGGCGTTTGTATAAACACCCCACTGCCCTCCCTCTGAAAGGAGCTGAGCTTGTTTTGAAAGGGGTTGAGCTTGTTTTGAAAGGCAGTGCCACTTTTTTTTTTCTTCTTTCCTTGTGAGACTTGGCAACACTCTCCTGCAGGCGAGCTCAAGGGAGCAGATCTCGGTAGCCGATAAGAGCAAGGGATGGTGTGGAGCCTGGCAGCAGGCTGCAGAAGGCCAGGTTAGCCCGGCTGTCACCCCAGGCGCTGTGCTGTGTTGGGTGACTGGGCATTATCGTGAGGGGTAGGGGGGTCCTAATAGTGCATGTGGCGGGCATATGTCAAGGACTACACCTCCCAGCGTGCCCTGCTCCACCCTTCCTCCGTGGCTGTGGGCTGGCTTCCACAGGGCATGCTGGGAGGTGTAGTTCTACTGGTGCCTTATGAGCTGGGGGCCCCCAACGTGCATAGGCTGCCAGGGACCTGCCCTTGCAGGGGATCCCACACTTCTTCCTGGGCTCTGCATGGAGTCAGTGTCTCTTGGAGTCTCGCATTCTGGTGAGCTGGCTCCGTGCCAGGCCTCAGAGGCTAATTGTCTCTCCAGGGCCCTTTCCCCATTAGCACCAAACTGCCATCAGGCTGTGGTAGGGCACAGGGTGTTCTCTGGCACTGTCTGAAAATCACCTCTGGCCTCTGCAATGGCTTCTGGGGAGATAACTGTGCCTACAGCAACAGGAGCGTTAAGCTTATTGCCCACAGACCCAATGTGTGGGGAATAAAACCCATGTTCCTATAACTCAGGCCAATGGGAGGTGGAGGCTAGTAACACTAGGTCGGTACCCTCTGGGCGGAGAGGGACATACTGGGGTGTTGTTTTAAGTCTGGTATAACTGGTATTTCTAAAAACAGAAATGTTTCTGTTTTTCTTCCAGCACACTGTTGGGAGTCTGAAGAGCCATGGATCACACATGAACAATCATGAAAGGCCATGGAGCACCTCAGCAACATTCCACATTTCTACCCCTTTCTAGATGAATATACTAAATGCAGATGTTCGGCTTATAAATGGGACGCTTTGAAGACAATCTCACCTAAACACTACTAGTCTTTAACGCTGAAAACATCTGAGTCTCCAGCCCTTACTCAGCAAAATAAGTTGACCAGTAACTAGTATGATTGTTTGCCTGAGTAGTCAAATTGTAGTGAGTAATGCTGACAGGAGAATATTATGGTGGTGTAGTACAAAGCCCAAAGGTATAAAATGCTCTTTTGGTACTGTGTTGGAATAGGGCTATTCTGTTTGTATTCCAGCAGTGCCTAGAGGTCTATAGTGAGATTGGGGCTCTGTTGTAGAAAGGTAATCCTAGAATATCAGGGTTGGAAGGGACCTCAGGAGGTCATCTAGTCTAACCCCCCTGCTCAAAGCAGGACCAATCCCCAATTTTTTCCCCAGATCCCTAAATGGCCCCCTCAAGGATTGAACTCACAACCCTGGGCTTAGCAGGCCAATGTTCAAACCACTGAGCTATCCCTCCCCCATGGCAGAATATCTACGCTGGGGTTCTCATGACCCCTCAGGGTTGCAAGGTGGTTACATGGAGGTCACGAGCCCTCATTAAATTAAATTTCCTCCCCCCATTTTTAATTTATATGGGGGGGGTCACACTCAGTCTTGCTGTGTGAAAGGGGTCACCAATGCAAAAAGGTTGAAAACCGTTGGTCTACAGAATAAGAGGATGTTGTGCCCTGCTATAACGAGTTATGATTTAATTTGAGGCAGCAATTTAAAGGCCTTTACTTCCATATGTACTACTCAGCAGTATGTGTGGCAGCAGAAATGCTGCCCTCTAGCGAGCAAAACCACTTAAATAGGATGGTTAAAGTGGTGGCCTGGTCTGTGGGTACAATATGTCAAACTTATTAGAATGTCTTTCAGTGCTAAAAATGCTGCTTCTAAGGGATGGTATAAACTGATGCGGCTGTCTGGTTTGCCTGTATATTTCAGTGTGTAATAAAATATTTTATTTATTGACAGTTTGGTTTAATTCATTATTCCAGAAAACAACTTGCTATTTGCAGTGTCTGTAAGAGCCCCAGGCTGTTCCTTCCCCAAATTGTCACTTTTCAAAGCAGCCTTAAGAGTAGCCACTTGTCTCTGCTTTTTTTTCCAAATGGGGTTTTAATCCTGCCTAGAGTATCTTTGTAATTGGTTTATCAAATGCTTTACAATTAGGAAGTAAATGATCACTAGTCACAATTGCGTTTGACACTTAATCTGTGTGCTTGTAGAGCAATCATATTTTCAGATACCCAGTTGTACAAGTTCATTAATCTCCTAATGAGGCATAACCTGAACACAGTACAGACAGAACAAGTTTACACTAATTTTTCATTGACATGCTTCTTGCCCAAGGGGTTCTACCTATACCCATGTGTGTAAGGATAAGGCCTTTGTCTGCAGCCATATTAAGAGAGCAGCAGCCATTATCTAAGAAGCAGGAAGTCACATCCTCACATTCCATCTAAATTGCATTAAAACAATATCATACCAGGCTGTTATGGGATAGCTCAGTGGTTTGAGCATTGGCCTGCTAAACCCAGGGTTGCGAGTTCAATCCTTGAGGGGGCCACTTAGGGATCTGGGGCAAAATTGGTCCTGCTAGTGAAGGCAGGGGGCTGGATCGATGACCCTTCGGGGGTCCCTTCCAGCTCTATGAGATAGGTATATCTCCATTTATTTATTTGTTAAGAAGGAGATCCTGTCCTAGTAGCACCCACGATCCCCAGATAAAGAAACAGATCTTAAGATGGTTAAAGAAAAGTTTAGTTTGAGAACATCCTGTCTGGCAAGAAATCACTTCTCAGGAGTTGTGGTTGTGAAATCCTCCTTTCTTTCTTGTTTTATCTTCATGGTCCTCACCTATTGTTTTTCTATATGATCTCTGGTTCTTTGTTACATAATTAATTTTGCTAGGTGTAAATTATTTAAGGTGGTGGGGTATGAGTGGTTATAGAATTTTATTACAGTATGTTAGGATTGATTAGTAAAATAAGGAGTTATGGTACAGCTAAGCAGGACTCCAGTTTGACTATATAAACTGGGATCCAAAAGGAAGTTCTTTAGGAACCCACTTCAGGACGCAGCCCCAAGAATAGAGCTGCCAGACCTCAACACTCTGCCACTGACGCCGTGCAGAGACTGGAGTCCCCCAGATGGACCTGATCCTGACTGGCCCTCAAGAAAAGTTCATCTGTCTTATTGGGAGTGGTGAGCGGTGTTTGTGTAGCATGTGCATTTTGTTTTTTGGTGATTGTTTAATAAATAGAAGTTAAGTAGGATATTGCGGTGTGAGGCTCTTTCACTGGTAAAAGACCCTGCAATCCTGCAGAGTGTAGGGTTATGCTGAGCCCACCGAAGGGTACGGGTGGGTGCCTAAATTGACAGGGTTATGCCTAGAGCCCTAGGAACTGGATAAAGGTGGGTACCCCTAGAGTGAGTAACAGAGAACTTTGTGCGGTTCAAGTGGGCCTGCAACTTTTGCATGCTTAAGCAGTCTCAAGTGTACAAAATGCTTTTTGCAGGTGTAATACAGCTGCACTCTAATTTGAAAATGTCTGCCTTTCTCTCTGACTTGTTTATAACCTGAAGGGCTGTTGTGAACATTAAGGGCAAATTCAGGGTATGCACTGCCAATACGCCAGACCAGCTGCAGGATGAAGGATATTAGAGTGAGGGCTGTCAGTGCCAACTTCCCCATCTTCCCCTTGTCTGAAACTGGGCTGGGTGAAAAAGCTGGTTAGAACTTGCCTTTTCATAGGCTACAAGAGGCTGTAATTATTTTTTATATTAAAGTATATCCTACCCCGATGTGGTTAGCTTGGGCACCGCATAACTAGCTCGAGTTGGGTAAAATTTGATGTCCTGACCCAATCCCGGTTTAGGTCACTACAGTTTTCAGACACAAATACCTACTCAGGCAGTGCCTGGAGCCAAAGCAGGGTTTGGGGTGGAGGTTGACAGCTCCTAACACCCCCTCCCCCCCATGTAGTAACCTTCTGAGCCCCGGCGGGGTCCTAACCCCTAGTACTAGTGCTGCAGGTGGCCTCGTTCCCACCCCAGAGGTGGCTGCAGGGCAGGGGAAGGATCCCATCTCCACAGCACACGCCGGTCTCTGTCTCAGCTGCCCGCACTCAACATGGGGAGGGGGGGGTACGAGCGCCCAGCCCGTACTTAAGATGGCGCCCGGGAGAGGTGACTTGTGACGTCATGTTGGCGCGCCGGAAGTGATGCTTTCGCCCTTGGCAACCTGAGAGCGCCGGAACCACGTGTGCTACCTGCGAACGGTGGGGGCGGGGAAGCGAGATTCCGAGCTGCTGAGGGGCCCAGCGGGAGCATGGCGGCTACCCGCCCCGGCAGCGCCCCCGTGCGCTTCAAATCCAGGTGAGCGGTGGGGAGGGGGAGGGCATCAGGGAGCAAAGGGGCTGAGATCCTGGGGAGCGGGGGTGCCGGGGGGAGGGGCTGAGATCCCGGGGAGGGGAGGAGCGAGATCCCCGGGGAGCGGGGGTGCCGGGGAGGGGAGGGGCTGAGATCCCCGGGGAGCAAAGGGGCCGGGGGGGGCGCTGAGATCCCGGGGAGCGGGGGGGCCGGGGGGGGAGGGGAGGGGCTGAGATCCCCGGGGAGTGGGGGGGCCGGTACGTCGATCCCGGGGAGCGGGGGTGCCGGGGGGGGAGGGGAGGGGCTGAGATCCCCGGGGAGCAAAGGGGCCGGGGGGGGGGCGCTGAGATCCCGGGGAGCGGGGGGGCCGGAGGGGAGGGGCTGAGATCCCCGGGGAGTGGGGGCGCCGGGGCTGAGATCCCGGGGAGTGGGGGGGTCGGGGGGGGAGGGGAGGAGTGAGATCCTCGGGGTAGCAAAGGGGCCGGGGGAGCTGAGATCCCCGGGGAGCAAAAAGGGCCTGTGGGGCCCCTTGTGTCTCAGGTCTGAAAGCCTTTTGGGGGTGGCGTGGGGGAGGCCTTCTCTGCCTGTGCTGCCGCCAATGTGGAGGGGCCCGTTTGTGCCATCACTTTGGGGGTGCCATGGTGGGAGCCCTGGTGTTGCAGTGGCGATAAGGGGTACTGTGGCATAGGGGTGTCTGCCAGGAAGGTGGCTGGGAGGGTGCCAGGCCAGTGGCCGTCTCTGTGCTGTTGTGCAGATGGGACAAGCCTGGGATTCTGTCACATACACGTGATATCGAGTTTGTCAGATACCTGTTGCTTTCCCCTCACCAGGCTGTGAACCACAACTGCCTCATGGCTCTCCTCCCTTCCTTCCAAAGTGCTGCCTCTTAGTAGTAGTTGTTATTTAATAACACCCACAGAACACATTGGGAGTGAGGGTTCTACCTCTGGCATATTGGTCTCATCTCCTTAAGGAAAAGCTGGGTAGATTGAATAAAGAATGATTCCGTACTGTAGAGAACGGTAGGATTTGTCAAACCCACTTTTGACAGGATCTTATCGTCTGTTACATTCTATAGGTTTTTAACAGTGCTTATTATCATCACTGTGATAAGGAGCTCGTGAGCAGATTTTGTGCTCAGGCTACTGTTTTACACTGCTACATTTGAATCACTGGGTTCCAGATCACCTAAACATAACATGATGCACATTGAATCACTGGTAGTTACAATGCTGTCTCAGTGGGGCATGTTTGCTATGTCAGCCTCTGATGCTTTTAGTGGGATAACGCATCTCTATTTGAAACTCAACTTTCACTATTTACACAACAATAAAATAGGCCTGGGAAATCCAGAGTAGTTTGTTGTTGGACTCCCTTGTCTTCACAAACTTGAAGCAGGGATTCATAAAGGAAAAGATGTTACAGGAATAGACTTGAGCAGTTATGTAGAAGCATTTTACTGTAATTTATGTTGCTGGTACATGACTCAGATAATCCATTTCTTTCTATACATAGCACATGTTGGTCTTTTTTTATTTTCTGATATTTATTTAGCTAAAATTTTTCTAGCAGGTTTAATTCTGGTAAGACGTGTACATATAGTGTTCCTGCATATGAATAATCACTTCAAGGTGCTTTTAATGCAAATGGTGTAAACAAATCAGTCTGTTTTAACTGTTCCTCTATTTATGTTTCTTTTTCTCCTTTCAGCTATGCTGTGTCTAGGAAAATTGAGCCTTTCTACAAAGGAGGGAAAGTTCAGGTAATGCCAAACCCCAAATTCTTTTACTGAAATCTTGGGGGAGGAAAGTAAACAATGATGTGTTGGTGCTAATGTATAAAAACATACATCAACTCTCTCTTTTTGGTGCCATAGACTTTTTTTTTTTTTCTAGATCAGCCGAGATGGAAAACACATGTTTTGCCCCTGTGGGACGAAACTAAATATAATGGACATAGCAACAGGAGCCCTTGTTCATAGCATCGAACAGGTGAGATGATGCAAAAGCAAACTAACTTAAGTTTTCTAGATTAACTTTTATCTACTAACATGTGATGTATTTAATTCAATATTTTCAAATGACTTTCAAAGGGTGTTTTACCTTTATTACTGGGGCATTCATCTAAAGGCATTGAGAAGAAAGTTTGAGTATTGAAGACTGAGAAATGTATCTGAATCTAGACAGATACATTATTTATTTGCTATGTCCCTGGCTACTATGAGATTTGAAAACATTTTCAAAGTTTAGTTCTTGCTAGGAAGTGGCTAATACAGTTTCATGTCTCAGTATAAAAGAGGGCCTTTTTCAGTGGTGCAAAGAAGCAGTTCTGAGTTTCCATGAACAAGCACTGTCTGCACATGGAATGAAAGGGAATGTATTTTTTTCCAGTACTTTTGTACTACACACGGGTTTTTCTTCTTGAATGGACCACTTTCGTACCCATCCAAGTCGGATCTGTGCAGTCATGGTCCACTATATAAATCCCTGGTACACCTTGAATACTGCATGCAGTTCCGGTCACTCCGTCTCAAAAAAGATATATTGGAATTGGAAAAGGTGCAGAGAAGGACAACAAAAATGATCATGGGTATGGAACAGCTTCCATATGAGGAGAGATGAAAAAGACTGTGACTGTTCATCTTAGAAAAGAGATGACTGGGGTGGGATATGATAGAGGTCTATAAAATCATGAATGTATGAAGTGAATAAGGAAGTGTTACTTACTCCTGCACATAACACAAGAACCAGGGGTTACCCGGTGAAATTAGCAGGTTTAAAACAAACAAAAGAGAGTACTTCTTCACGCAACGCACAGTCAACCTGTGGAACTCGTTGTCAGGGGATGTTGTGAAGGCCAAAAGTATGAGTGGGTTCAAAAAGAATTAGATAAGCTCATGGAGGATAAGTCCATCAATGGCTATTAGCCAAGATGGTCAAGGATGCAACCACATGCTCCAGATGTCCTTAAATCTCCAACTGCCAGAAGCTGGGACTGGGCGACAGGATGGATCACTCGAAACTTCCCTGTTCTGTTCATTCCCTCTGAAGCACTGGCACTGTCCACTCTGAGGCCAGGACACTGGGCTAGATGCTCCAACGGTCTGACCCAGCATAGTGGTTCTTATGTACTTGTTATTTATCATGGGAAACTGGATTTAGTCTCAAACTCCAGACCCCGGTGGTGAGATGTGCTTGCAGACATGCATCCTGGTGGGCTGAAGCGATACAGTCAGCATGGGAGCTTTCTGGTCAGAGTAGGAGACTTGCCTGCGAACAGTCTCTCTGGAAATTATTCACCTTTTGGATTGCCACTGAAATGAAGAGTCTGCGCTTGACAGTGACATGAGCTAACTGAAAGCTAGAAGCAGCTCCCTGGGAAGATATCTCACACACACTTCACCCTGTTCTGTCCCTGTCCCCCGCGTCCACAGGTTGGAACTGCTCAGTCAGGGTGTGGGAACCAGGATTCCTTAGCCCTGTACAATGTACCCAGTCCTGTTAGTCTTACTTGCTCATGGGTATTCTGCCGTTTCCTCTGCAGGAGATTCTGTGATGAAGCGCACACTCAGTGAGCGCAAGAAACGAGGTAGCATGTGTAGGCCATGTAAAACCTGTAAAGAGAATAGGGCAACATGGCATTTAAAAATATTGCACAGATGATTTAACTGCTTCTTTCTTCCATTTATAGGATGATCAAGAGGACATTACATCATTTGTTCTTAGCCCTGATGATGAGGTATGGGACAAGTTACATTTGGTTCCTTATTTTCCATCCCACTTTAATAGGTCCCATAAATAATCATGTCAGCACTGGAGAATATTCTGTATGGAATCATCCTGCACTCGCAAAGGGTGATGGTCCAAATGAGGTCTGATTGGACTCTCCCATCTTTAATTTCTGACAGGATTTTTCTAATAAATTTTGTGCAGTCTGAATTGCTACTTCCAACAAACTTGCATCCTGTATAAATTAAAGGGAATTATTATTTAATAATTATGTTACAATAGTGCCCAGAGGTAGCAATCTGGATTGAAACTTTATTGTGACAAGCTCCAAGCAAACACATACAGGAAAATGGTCCCTGTCTCAAAAATCTTATAATCTAAGACGACAAAAAACATAGCGGGAAAGGGATACAATCAAATATATTCAATTTGTTCATGTGCATAGATTGTACCAGCTGCTATTTTAATTTACTCCATGAGCTAACTCTAAACCCATTCTCGCAAATATGCACGTGCTTAAGAGTTTGCAGGACTGGAGCCTATGGTATTAATTTTGATGGAATATTATGACCCAACGAGCCAAAGATGTTAACGTGACCCAGTCACTGTCCAACACTGAACAGTTTTAAACAAAGTTCAGGGTTTCGTAAACAGAGACATCATCTTCTTAGTACACTGGCAAACGCTGCTAATTTGTTTGTTTGTTTTTAAACCTTTTACTAAAGATGCAGAAAAGAAAGAAAAACCACGAAAACATGTGAAATGTAAAATGTTAAGACTTTCATTCTAAAAACTTTCAGATTTTAAAAGTGGTAATAGCTGTCCTTTTTGGGGAAAAGAGAAGGTAGTTGAAATTGACTGGAGCTGTTGTAGTTGCTGTTAAAATCCAGTACTGTTTCCTAGAAGACAAAACAAGGCAAACACAAGAGGGAAGAGAAAAGAATAGTAAAGTGAGAAAATGCAGCCTCTGTCTCTGGTGTTGACTTTCACTTGCAGCCTCACTGCTGGAGAAACATAGGCATGACACATGGTTTCATCAGCCACTCCTGGCAAACTTGTACCAGCATCGGGCTGTTTAGGGCATTGCTTTTAACTTACGGCAATGTTGCAAAATGTACAGTCTTGGCTGGCTAATCCAGATGCTTATTAGACAGAAGACAAAAGGAAAGAAGTAAGAAGAAGGGGAAGGTAGGGAAAGAAAAAGAACACACAAGGGGGAGGACGGTGACAGCAGGAACCAAATCTCTGGGATTCCAACAGGATTTAGCCAGAGCCAGCAGAGATGATGTCATCTGGGTCCTTCTCTCTGGCCTGGTCTGGTCAGGTCAGGACATCTCTCAGGATCAGGATGACGAAGGCCCAATGGTGTCATGGTGGATCCCAGGGTCCCAGAAGATGGTGGGAGTGGCAGCCATGCTGGTGTAGCTAGCTTCTTCTGTTTTGCCTCTCTCCCAGCCAGTAATTGTTGTTAGCTTGAATTTTATTTTCCCAAAAAGTCTTTTCTTTTAGGGACCAATTGGTGGAATAGCCCATTCCCTCGTTATTTTATTTACCAATTAGGTGTAATTTCCGACACACCAATTTTGATCTGTCAATTTCTGGTCCCACCCTTCTCTAGTTTACCAGGCATAATTTTAACACAGTCATTGAGTTATATTATAATAGGCCTTTTTGTTTGTACTAATTGGTTCTGTGTCCCTTTTGCATCTTTTCCCCGTCACCTTTTATTGTTCTAGGTTATTGTGACATTTTATTAACTTATTCACATCTCACAATTACGGTAAATTTGTAGGCCCAATTATTACAACAGGCCTTTATTAGCTGTGTGTTATTATCTGTAATGCCTTCTTCTGAAAGACATAGACTATCAGGGTTGGAAGGGACCTCAGGAGGTCAAAGCAGGACCAATCCCCAGACAGATTTTTACCCCAGTTCCCAAATGGCCCCCTTAAGGATTGAACTCACAACCCTGGGTTTAGTATGTATGGCCTGGTCCACACTAGGGGGGGATGTCGAAGTAAGATACGCGACTTCAGCTACAAGAATAGCGTAGCTGAAGTCGAAGTATCTTACTTCGAAGTACCGCGACTTACCTCGCGTCCTCGCGGCGCGGGATCGATGGCCGCGGCTCCCACGTCAACTCCGCTCGCCCTGCTGGAGTTCCGGAGTCGAAGGGAGCGCGTTCGGGGATCAATCTATCGCATCCAGACCCGCGATCCGGGCGGGTAGTGTGGACGTAGCCTATGTATATGGGGGGGGCATAATTTTATCTGTTTGTTGCATTACAGCATTGCGTTTCTGTCCAGTGATTTGTGATGTACTTACATTTTTATGTTATTTATATGGCTTCCAGGCTTTTGCTATAAAAAAAAAATGCTGGGAAATAAATTAGTTTCAGAATTAGCTTCCTTTGGTTACTGAAATTTCCCGGCTTTTGTCTGTCTCTGGGTTTTCTAAATGTTCCTGTGAACATAATGCAGAATGTGAATATACCGGCTAACTTAATCTCTGTATTTTCCTCTTTTTCCTGCTGTGTGTTTCCGTTAGATTCTTGTGACGGGAAGCCGGGCGTTGCTGTTAAAGCAGTGGGAATGGCGACAGAACAAGTGTAGACGTACGTGGAAAGCAATGCACACAGCACCAGTGGCCACCATGATCTTTGACCCCACTTCCACTTTGTTGGCCACAGGTACAGTCTGACTTCAGTGTCGCATGATGGGGGAGTCTGTTTTTGTGATGAAATGACCTTAAGTTCTGTGATGTTAGACAGTGACCCCTGCTGTTCGAATAAAATCAAAAGAGAAATTGAGAGCCTCTCAAGACTTTCCTGTTATTGCAATAAGAAGATTGTTTTTATGTAAAAATATATTATTAATTGAAAATTCTAACAAATTATCACATGCACCTAGAGAGAAGCTTGTCTAGTGGTCTGAGCACATATCTGGAAATCAGAAAACCCAGCTCTGAAACTCTCTCTCTGTCAGGGAGTGGGTGGGGGTGGGGTCGGGCAAGTCCTTTAACTTTTCTGTGTCTCAGGGTCCTCATCTCTGAGTAAGGACAGTAACCGTACCTGTCTATTGTGAGGACCAGTGAGTTAATACTTACAAAGCCCTCTGAAAATGCAAAGTGCTATAACCCGTGAAACCTCCCTGGGTGTTGTGACTAACTGTTCTCTCTCTCATTTTCCCTCTTCTACTTTTGTAACCTGTGAAACTGATACAACTGCTAGTGTCCCAGCTCTGCTGTGTTGTTAATTCCTTCATGTCCTTTCTTCTTGTAGGTGGCTGTGACAGCACCATTAAGATCTGGGATGTAGTCAAACAGTACTGCACACATAACCTGAAAGGATCTACGGGGGTTGTACAGTAAGGAGAAAATCTTTTTATCCTCCCTTTTCCGTTAGGGAAACTAGCAGAGACAGTTTTACCAAAACACTGAAATTCCACCCAGGTCTTCTGTCTGAAATAAGGAGCAGCAGCTTGGGGATCTGGGTTTGTGACCCCAATTCTGTTAGCAGATCTTGCTGTACAATTGCAATCTTTGCCAGTCCTTTTGGCTCAATCCCAGTCTGGTCATGAGTATTATCCTGAGATGACTGAGTAAGAAGAGCATTCTGGGTAAGGGGAATGCAAATGACTGTACTGAGCAGGTCCAAAACCGTGCTCAGTTTCCGATTTTTGATCTGCTTAACGGAGGGACTAGGGCTATAACTGGCTGTTGCTTTGGGAGGAAAAGATAAGGAGGGAGATGATGTGGTTAAGGAAGTCTGGGAACCCCAGTTCAGACACCCACAATTGACAATTTATGGACTCTTTAGAGCATTTCCTAGGGCAAAGACCTATGGTAAATTTTCCCAGTGGGCGGACTGTGGATGAATGAGATTCCACAAAGGAGGTCAGTAATTTAAACCCAGTTCAGCTAATGTGAATGATCTGTCATAGATGCCTGACATTTACGTTATTGCCGATGCTGATTGGTTTGTGCCTGCATTATGTTAATCTCTCTCTCCCTCCCTTGCTAGCATCGTCGAGTTCCATCCCGATATCTCCCGCTTGCAGCTCTTCTCCTCCTCAATGGACTATATAATCCGGATTTGGGACCTGAAATCCAGCAAGTGTATCGCCTCTCTCGACGGCCACTACAGTGCTGTCACCTCTCTGGCTTTTGCTGCAGATAGGGACACACTCATCAGGTAAACCTGTTATGGGTTTATCAGATCTCCATTCAGATTCCCCCTCCCCAAGAAACATATGGTGTTCTCGTGCTGCCTGTGGGGTTTGCTGTTTGAGGGAAGGAAGGGGTGACAATACAGCACATGGAGGCTCAGTTGGGGCTCCGAGAGAGAGAGAGGTTGAGGGTCTGGGTTTCACCTAATCATGCTCTGTGCCTCAGTGTCCCACGTGTAAATTGGAGATAATACTGAACTGCCTCACAGGGTTGTGTGTGGCTTTGTTCATCCTGCGCCTGACCTAGAGAGAGGTTGACTAGCCACAGCTCCACGTCTGACTTTGCTTTGAGATTCTTGGCTGGAAGGTGCTGGTAGTGAATTTTTCTTTATAACTTTTGTTGCAGCTCTGGTCGTGATAAAATCTGTATGGTATGGGACCTGAAAACAAGAGAAGCCAAGAGGACCGTCCCTATATATGAGGTGAGATTACTTCCCCGGTGATATTTGACTTCTAGTCAGGAAAAAAGGGACCTGCTTTTGATTCCAAGTGGTTACTCAGGCTGTTAAATTCTACTTACCTTTTACTGCACCTCATGGTTTGTCAATGTCTCTTGCAGAGTGTGGAAGCTGCAGTATTGTTACCTGAGGATGGAGATTTCTCACACTTGGGTGTGAAGAAACGAGGGCTTCACTTTCTCACAGCTGGCAGCAAAGGTGAGTGAGCCCTGTGGAATTTCCTGTCTTGTCGCTGCCAGACTCAGGGGTGTAAGAAGGAGGAAATTACACTCCGTGGCCAGCCATTGTCAGGGCTCGGCACCCTTCCCATTGTCTTGTATCTATTGAAAGCCAGGTCCAATTCAATGAGCCTGTTCTGGCAATCTTGGGATATTTAAGGCAGCACTTTCTCCCCCTCCCCATCTCTGCTAAGCCTTTACAGTCCCAGATACCACGGTGATGAGTGGGGGATGAACACCTGCTCAGATTTCATAGACTAGGTTTAATTTAGAAAACACCTTCTGTCTTAGGCGTCATGCTTATATGAGAAAATTGCACTGGTTTAAAGGAAATTGAGTTTTAAATCAGTGCAAACCCCTCTGTGGACACTTCAGTTTGAGTGGCTTATTTTGGTTTACCTTAAACTTGTTCCTAATCAATTTTAGCTAACCTGAAATAAGTCTGGCTTAGGCTGCCTGGACACTCTGACTTTGGTCTTTCACATCCACGGAACTAAATCAGTCTAAAAATCACACCGTTAGTTACACCAGCACAGCTGTCTCCTATAGACAAGGCTGGAGTTTGAACGGACACACCTCAGAGGACCTTTCTGAGCATACTGTGCAGGTAACGTAATGCCACTTACAGGCAGTATACATCCCATGCATTAGGGATCCTGCACATCTGGGAAGCCACCACAGCTGCCTGCGTGTACACCCAGCCCGTGCCCTACCAACGTGTGGACGCCAAGGAGGAAGAAGAGGGCAGCGCACACAGTCTGACACACTGCATGCTGGTGCCTGGGAAAAATGAGATCGCAACTGTGACTGCTGAGCATAATATCATCTTCTACGATGCCCAGACGCTTCAGCTCAGAAAGCAGGTACCATGTACCAAACCTCAGTGCCTCTTCTCTTCCCCTACCATACCTTGGGACAACTCCATGTCCAATGACAACATTTTGTCTAATGGTTCCATCTTCCCCAGCTGTTGCTACATATAAAATGATGGGGTCTAAATTAACTGTTACCACTCAAGAAAGAGATCTTGGCGACATTGTGGATAGTTCTCGGAAAACATCCACTCAATGTGCAGCGGCAGTCAAAAATGCGAACAGAATGTTGGGAATCGTTAAGAAAGGGATAGATAATAAGACAGAAAACATCATATTGCCTCTATATAAATCCATGGTACGTCCACATCTTGAATACTGTGTGCAGATTTGGTCGCCCCATCTCAAAAAAGATATATTGGAATTGGAAAAGGTTCAGAAAAGGGCAACAAAAACGATTAGGGGTATGGAACAGCTTCTATATGAGGAGAGATTAATAAGACTGGGACTTTTCAGCTTGGAAAAGAGACGACTAAGAGGTGATATGATAGAGGTCTATAAAATCATGATTGGCGTGGAGAAAGTAAATAAGGAAGTGTTATTTACTCCTTCTCGTGACACAAGAACTAGGGGTCACCAAATGAAATTAATAGGCAGCAGATTTAAAACAAACAAAAGGAAGTATTTTTTCACACAACGCACAGTCAACCTGTGGAACTCCTTGCCAGAGGATGCTGTGAAGGCCAAGACTATAACAGGGTTCAAAAAAGAACTAGATAAGTACATGGAGGATCGGTCCATCAATGGCTATTAGCCAGGATGGACAGGAATGGTGTCCCTAGCCTCTGTTTGCCAGAAGCTGTGAATAGGCGACGGGATGGATCACTGATGATTCCCTGTTCTGTTCATTCCCTCTGAAGCACCTGGCATTGGCCACTGTTGGAAGACAGGATACTGGGCTAGATGGACCTTTGGTCTGACCCAGTATGGCCGTTCTTATGTTTTCCCTTTTCTCCTTGATACTCAGATCTATTTCCAATGCACAGGCACAGGTTCATTGATAAGGTTTCTTTGGGAGAGCTTTGCATTGTCCTGAGTTGGAGCCCATGCAGTATGAACCAAAGACCTGGCATCAGGAGTTATAGGTTGTTCTTTGCAGGGATTTCTTCTTAAAGAAATGAAACCGAGACGAAAGGGCAGTGAGGGACAGACCGTCAAGGAATGCTCCACATCCTTAAATGTCTATGTATTTAAATGGAGGCTGTGCTATGTGAGATTGTTTTTAAGCATGGCATCAAATGAAAGAGCCCCAGGAATGCAAATGCAGTGCTACCAGCCACCGTGGCTGTCATTTGGGTCTTCTCTCGCCAGCTCGTTCCTTGCCTGTTAAACCGTCTCTTGTTTCGTTGCCCCCAGTTTGCAGGTTACAACGAGGAGGTTCTGGATGTGCGGTTCCTTGGCCCTGCTGACTCTCACATTGTTGTGGCTACCAACAGCCCTCAGCTGAAAGTGTTTGAGCTGGCAACGTCGCACTGCCAGATCCTGTACGGCCACACAGGTACGTAGGGACCTGGAGGCTTGTCAGCTCTGCAATGGACCGGAGGAGCTGTGTGGGTCCCCCCTGGAACTGGCTTCTCTCCTCCCAAGACTCGTCTGCGTGGAGGCAGCAGTGCCCTCTAGTTCTCCAGAGCAGGATGGAGGCATCTGCTCTGCAGGCGGTGTGCATGGAAGCTCCTGCTGCTCTCCATGCTGTCCCTGTTTTGCTTAAAGAGAAGCCTTTATTCTCTAGGGCTGTTGGTTTAGCATCTTTCGCCAGCACTGAAATCCCCTTAAATTCTAGATAGGGTGTGTGGGGGCGAAGACCGACTCTGAGTGTTAATGCACTTTGTGACTGCAAGTGTCTAATCAAATCACACCAGGTCCACAAACGTAGCCAAGTACTTACTAGAAAACGACAGAGCTCACAGCGTAGGTGTGTTTTTAAGTGCCACAGAGCTTCCCCTCACCCCTACTGGGCGGTGGACTCTGCATTATTTCGTGCATTTCCATTGTCTAAATACAATATTTTCTTGCTTTCCCTCGTGCGTGGGAGGTGCTCCCTGTAACCATCCACAAAACTCATTAGCCTTCAAAACCCTTCTTAAAACTCCCCTTTTTTTTTTCCGTAGCCATCACAGCAACTTGGCAGTGGTTATCCCAGTGGTGTGCTGAGACCACTGCTGAGCATGCTGACCAGTATTCCCATTGTTTCCTTGCGCTGCCCCATCTGTTACCTCTTGGGTTATATTTGACCCTGCTCTGAAGTGCTTAGAATTAATCTTTTTATTCTGTTTGAAATATGCCTAGGCCAATAGGGTTCTGGTCCACAACTAGGGCTCCTAGGCGCTACAAATAATGAACAATAATTGCTGCCGTCTTTCCTTTCAGAAACAGTTCTTGCCCTGGATGTCTTCAGAAAGGGCTTGATGTTTTCTAGCTGTGCTAAGGTAATATCATATTTCCTTTCCTGGGTACTTAGTAAGGCCCATTGCTTACACTGACCTTTATTATTGTGGGCAGTTTTCTGCTCATTGCCCTTGATTTTGGAAAGGGCTTTTGTACCGATGGAAACTTCTGTCCACCCCACCTTCAAATTTCTAGAGAATATCTAGAGATTTCCTAGATATCCAAGCTCTTTTTAAATCCTATTTTCTTTATTCCTATCATTTTTTTTAACATTGTCCTTAGAAAAATATGGGTTGGTTTTATTATACTGGCCGAACAGGAAATCCCAGTTGTTTTATCTTCCTGGGATCTTTAGTATTTGTGGTACTCTTAGTAAGTGTCTCTCTCTCCAGCATGTGAGCTCAGGGCTATTCATTGCTGCAAAAGTGGCTGGGAGCAGCGTGTAGCATAGATGATCAGAGGTAAGGAGACATGGGGCAGGCTGTCTCAACATGCTCCAAAATAAAGTAACTAATGTAAAGTTTAGCTTACCGTTAAAACTACCTTTAATTTGTCTAGCTTAGTTTGCAGAAACGGAGATTTAGGTTGGATATTAAGAGAGTTTTCTAACTCTGAGAATAGCTGAGCACTGGAAAAGGATAATAGGGAGGTTGTGGAATCCCCTTGAAAGATTTTTAAGCACAGGAGGGTGAATTTAGGTAATCTATTAAGTCCTACATTTCTATGATTCTATGAATATTGCTTGGTCCTGTAAGATGGAATCCCTCATTACAGTTGTCTATCTGTGCCCTGAAGTGGTGATGATGAAATGACTGCAGACATAGATTTTTTTTTTTTTTTTTAATACCAGGCACACTGGCTATTAATACTAATCTGTTCACTTGTCAGAAAAGTATAACTGTTTTCCTCCTTTCCTGTTTCAGGACAGAAGCCTCCGGGTTTGGCGGATGGATAAAGCAGGCGATGTGGTCTGCGTGGCCGAAGGATTGGGTCATGCCCATGGAGTGGGTGCACTCTCTTGCTCAAGGTAACGGAGGCATCATTCTTCTTACATGTGGTCTGTGTTCACAATGAAGAAACCACAGTCTGTGAACCAAGGCTGCTGCCTCTGCGGTATCCCAGGCCAGTCAGGGTAAACGTGTTGACTTGTAATGTGATAAAGTTGGAAGAGAGACTTTTTTTGGCCCACCCTGTTGCCTCACCACCCCCAGCTCTTATGTTTGCGCTTCTCCTCTTTGTCCAGCTGGCTCAAATTTGTCTAGAGGAACAAAAAGCTGCAGGAGCCTTGATCTGTCTAGCTCCTAGATTACGTTACGGTGAATTAGAGAGGGAAGGGTTTGGGACCGAGGAGAAACACAGAAATAATCGAACTTGCTGGGAAATCTTGCTTGTTTATAAACTCTTCTCCTGTCTTCACATTTGTTTCTATTTGGAGTCCAGTTTTTGTATTCAAAAGGTGCAATTCATTAAGTGATATTTGGCCCAGAGGAGTAATGTGGGGAGGGATAGCTCAGTGGTTTGAGCATTGGCCTGCTAAACCCAGGGTTGTGAGTTCAATCCTTGAGGGGGCCACTTAGAGATCTGGGGCAAAATCAGTACTTGGTCCTGCTAGTGAAGGCAGGGGGCTGGACTAGATGACCTTTCGGGGTCCCTTCCAGTTCTATGAGATATATATATATGGAAATATACCTATTTTATAATGGTGCCTGTGGCGAATAGCTGAATTGCTGGGGGCTGTTGTAAGGGTTTAAATGAAATGAACTGAAGCTTTTGAAAACATTAAAACACTGAGCTGTTTGAAATCC
This sequence comes from Platysternon megacephalum, assembly GCA_003942145.1. Taxonomy (NCBI): domain Eukaryota; kingdom Metazoa; phylum Chordata; order Testudines; family Platysternidae; genus Platysternon; species Platysternon megacephalum. Next base: position 4,040,611 of record QXTE01000040.1, on the reverse strand, counting down.
CAACTGAGTGCATAGGATGGTGCTGGAGAAATAAAAGCCATTTTCTCTGTGCAGGTAAAGCAATTGTTTTGCTTTATTGCATTTGACATTTTTCCTCTTCATATCTTCCCTCCACTCCTGCTTCCAGAATGAAAGAGAGCTTTGTAGTCACCAGCAGCCAAGATTGTACGATCAAAGTCTGGAATCTCCCAGAGTCCCTCACTGCCAAAACAAAAGCAGGCTTGGTCTCCAGCCCTGAAATCCTTCATGCCCACGTGACGGAGAGGGGTCATGACAAGGTAAAATCTCAGTGGACATGAGAAGGTTCTTTTTCTGTGGAAGCTCAGCGAGGCAGTTCTTGTGCTCTGTGCTTTGAGCGGCTTTGGCCGCAAGGTTCAGTACTTCGTAAAACATACTTGGATATTTGGATTCCAGGCAGTAACATGACTGATGAAATAACTTCCACTGACATCAGACAAGGAAAATCAGTGATTTATTTGTAAAGCGGAAGCTAAGGAAATCCCTCCTGAAACTATTTGTTCCTTTCGCTAAATTTTTTTTTCCCAAGCCAGGGCATGTATTTTTTCTCCCCTCTCTTTGTCTGTGGCTTTCATTCAGATGTTTTAGTTCTCCTCTAGGAATCTCAGATCAGTACAGGAAACAGATGTGTGTCTGAGACTGACAGAGTTAGTGGGACTTGGCTTGGGGGCACCTGCCTATAAGCATAGAACAGCTGCACAAAAGGAAAGATTTCATGTGCTGGGGAGATCACATCACGGGAAAATGTTGTATTTAGTTTCTAGTTGAGCTGTAACAGGTGTGTTAGCTGTAAAACAGGTAAGGACCCGGGAACAATGAATCTTGAGGGCTCAGAATGAGCATAGCCAGAATTGTACCTCTCTCACACCTCCGTTCTCAGCCCTGGGCTACCCTGGTTAGTGCTGGCAAGAGAATTTCACTGCTTCACTCCTTTTGTGTGACTTTCTCTAGGATATAAATAGTGTGGCGGTTTCTCCAAATGACAAACTGATTGCCACTGGCTCACAGGACAGGACGGCCAAGCTGTGGTCCTGTCCTGATTGCTCTCTGATGGGCATCTTCTCGGGACACACGCGTGGGATCTGGTGCGTGCAGTTTTCTCCTGTGGATCAAGTTTTGGCCACCTCCTCAGCAGATGGCACTGTGAAGCTGTGGGGTCTTCATGACTTCAGCTGTCTGAAGGTAATGAAAATTCATACTCCTGGGTTGTCTAGACAAACACTTGAATGTGGCAGAGATTCGTCAGGGCTGCTCCAAACAGACACGGCTTGGCCAGACTAGCAGAAGTGTAACAACACTGCCAAGATGAGGGAAAAGCTGTTCAGGCCTGGGTTTATTCTCCAGGCCTGCACAGGCAACAAGCCCCTTAGCAGTACTCTTGAGTAACCTGCTTCCTTCTCTGGCCAACCCAGGAGCAGTGCAGGCTGGATTGACGTGACCAGATAGGACCTTGGAGGAAATGGGCGTAGAACAGAGTAATTTGACTCTTGGTCTTCAATGGAGAAACATCTCTCCAGTCTGTCTCATTATTAGAAGGAGGAGGTAGACGCTAAATTGCACCCTTCTTATTGCATGCTCCTACCTTTAGATAACTTAGTAGTCCTAGTGCTGTGATCCCCACGTGACTCTTCCCCAATGGTGTTATCTCCCATCTTAATGCCTGCTTGACACAATAAGCAGGTGAATCAACTTTTCAGCAGCTGACTGATCCAGTTAATGTAAATGTCTCGCTCTGATCATACTGTGATTTAACCTTGGAGTGCACGTTCAAGCAGTTACACTAAGCTTTTATAAAGCAGTACTGGGATGCGTCTTTTCTTCCTTCGTACTTTTCCCACCCTGTAGCAAAACACAGGTTCCGGGGATACGGTCTGCCTGCTTGGAACTGGTTTATCTAGAATCTGGGTACAGATTTTGTTCTCGTGAAAGAAGAGCGCCATTCCAAACTGCCTCTTAGCGCCAAACAGCGAGGCAAGGTCTCCCCTGTGACCTGGCTGTCTAATATTCTCTTACTTCTTTTTATACTCTTTTTTTTTTTTTTTTTTCCCCTAGACTTTTGAAGGTCACGACGCCTCTGTGCTGAAGATAGTTTTCGTGAGCCGGGGGACACAGCTGCTTAGTAGGTATGACCTTTCTCTAGGAGCCTAAGTGAAGCTAGGCCAGTGCCGCGAACTGGCGAACAGAGGCTTGAGCGGGAGGTTGAGTTGGTGATTTGAAAATCCCCTTTCCCAGGGAGAGAGGTGTGCTTGGCAGGTGGGATTCTGACGAGAGAGGGCACCACATTCAGCTCTGGAATAAGCAGGTGAAACTCCCATTGAAGTCAGTGGGAGTTGGGCCTGCTTACGCTGACACTGGATTTGGGTCTTAAACCAGCAACCAGATGAGTCAGCACCAGCTGCCTTGACTGTAGCCCTTTCCCAGAGGCGAATTGTACGTTCACCTTGCTGATGGGAAAACACTCGATTTCTGCTGAGCTTTCCGGAAGTGCTTGTTCCGCCCCTCCTTGTCCTCCAGTCTAGCATCCTGTGCTGTTGTGTTCTAATAACCTCCACTGAACTATCTGGGACATGAGCTATACGTGGGCAGCTCTGGAGGGGCATTTCACCTCTTGTAGCGGGCATGAGCAGCAGAGGAAGGGTTAATCAGCCATAGGGAAACGAATGCAGACCCCTCAAGGAAAGGGTTTTCTGCCTTTACTGGTTATAACAGAAATAAAACCTGAATGAATGATCTTTGCACTCTCCAAGCAGAGAGAAATGGAAAAAGCCAATGAACTGCATACACAGCGAGACACACGTTGGGGTTTAAAACTCTTAGTTCAGAGAAGAAGAATGGTTCCGCAGCTAAAGCGCTAGCCTGGGTCTTGGGAGACACTGGTTCAGTTCCCACATCTGCTACCAGCTTCCTGTCCCTGGCAAGTCACTTACTCTCTCTGTGCCTCAGTTCCCTGTCTGTACAATGGGGATAAGAGCACTGCCCTGCCTCCCAGGGGTGCTGGGAGGGTACATACATTCGGATTCTGAGTGCCTCAGATACTGCCATGATCGGGGCTATGTGAATAGCCAGGATAGAAAGAATACCCTACGGGGATGTTCATAGCATCATTTGGATTAGTTTGAAATGATTTTTAACCTGACAGGGTCCCGTGATGGTGTGAGAGTGTCACTTCTACCAAGCCTCACTTCTGACAGGATGCAGCAGAGCAAGACTAGGACTGTCCAGTGCCGATTTAAATCCAGGGGTTTACGTTTGGTTTCTCTTTCCCCTTTCCAAAAGCGGTTCCGATGGGCTCCTGAAACTTTGGACGATTAAAACAAATGAGTGTGTGAAAACCTTAGACGGTCATGAAGATAAAGTGTGGGGTCTCCACTGTAACAAACAGGATGACCTGGTCGTGACAGCATCCAGCGATTCCTGTGTCATCCTGTGGAAGGTATCGTACATGGTCCTCCTTCAATTTGCTTTAAGAAAAGAATGGAGGGAGTGTGGTCTAGTGGTCAGAATCCAGGACTGGGAGCCAGGCTGCCTGAGTTCTGCTTTCCTCATCCTCCCCATCTGTAAAATGAGGATAGGCAGATACTGATTTCGGCTGAGGCTCCAGAACAGCACTGGCCACTTCTCTCTAAAGGCAGAGACAGGAAATGGTCCTGAGCAGCCTGCAAGCAACGAGAGGCACAATGGGCGCACCAGCGATGGGTTGGGAAGGGGTCAAGTCCATGGTGCTGTAAATAATTTGGGGAGCAGCTAGATTCAGCATTTGAAACCCCACGTAAAGATCTTTTGCGGAGCACAGGCTCCTGCTGAAAAGATAGGCAGGAAATCAAACTCTGTTTAAGCAAGGCTGACAGCGGTTGTGTTGTGATCTGTTAAAGGATGTCACTGAAATTGAACTGGAAGAGGAGCAAGCTAAGCAAGAGGAGCAGATTATGAAGTGAGTAACCCTGAGCAATACTTTGGATAGTATATTGTCTCCTTTATCATGTGCCATCCCCATGAAACTGCACTTAAAGCCTTCCCATTCCTTCTTATTCATAAAGCAAAGCCTTTGTTTATCTGGTTGTTTGCCCTATAATCTCTCTTAGCTCTTCATCCGCTGGTGTAGGTTATCTTTGCTTCCCATAAAGTCTTCATATAATAACTATTAACTTGGAAGTCAATGAACTTCAAGGTTCTGTGCTGCTGAGATAAGCCAAGTCAGACCATTGAAACCTACTCATCATTCATTTTCTCCTGTGTCAGCAGCACAGAATAACTCAGGAACCCCTTTAACATAACGCCAGGATAATTATCGACACAATGGGGGCACTGTGGTTTTCACTGGCTAGCCTACTTTTATTAACTTCTTGGCACTAAATCTCTGTGCATTGTTACCATTGAATTTGCTGCATTCTGCATAACGTTTTGTTCTCTCAAGCAAACGAACCTCTGACAACCTCTTCTTCCTGACTGCATTACAGAGATCAAGAGCTTTCCAACCTGCTCCATGAGAAAAAATACCTGAAAGCTTTAGGGCTGGCAATCTCTTTGGATCGGCCACACACGGTGCTGACCGTGATCAAGGGTAGGTGTCCACTGTCAGTCAATGTTCTCTCTGGAGTCTTCCAAATCATCCCCTTCTGTCAGGTAAAGGAGACAGAAACCCAGAGTCCAGGAGCCTCCCACTTCTATTTTCCCCTTTTCTTGTCACCTCTATTTTCTGATTTGAAATCACCAATGCCCCACTGCAGTGTGCCCAACAGCAAATGTTTCCTCTGATCTCAAAGCACAAGCACATCTCAGAAAAGGTCAGAGCATGACCGACGTTAAACACAGCACTGTACAGACCTCAATGGCTCCTCAAAGCGTCATGCACAATGACTGATTGTCCAGGGGCAGTGGGCCTTGAGTTAGAGGCCAGGGCAGCTTTCATCTCTAAAGCCAACAGCCTGAAACCAGAATCTTTATTGAGGTTAATTGTTACTTTGCAGTATTTTGTCTGCATGTTAAACGAGCACCTGGCTCATGGCAGACACTCCACAAACAGCTCTTCGCAGCGCTGAGGGTCAGGTTGCTGATTTGGTTTTCCCGGAGATCAGATTCAGGTTTAGAGTTTGGCAGACCTAGCCTTCATGTTTTTCCATTGGTGATGAGGAATTGGGCTGAGCCAGGGTGTTGACACAGTTCAGTATGCTAAACATTCTGAGTGAACGCAAAAAAACGTTCAAAAGAACACAGGAGAGCAGAAGCAGAGAGAGACTCCAATTCTCTAGGGCAGCATTCAACTGCCTTAACCATGTGATCAGGTAACTAAAGATTGTATCATAATGCATCCGCACAAGGGGCCAGAATTAAGGTTTCGCAGGTAACACTGGCATTTCCTAACTTTGGAGTGTTTGAATTTGAAACCTTCATAATGTTCTTATTTTGTGTGTAGGTAAGATCTTAGGTTTTGAAAAAAGCAAACTGAAAAAAAAACAAATTCCATCCTATGGAACCATAACGATACTGCTATGGATCAGCAGCAGGGTTGGAACCTTTAAGTCCACTGCACAGACCTCTGCCACTTAAGCAAACAGAGTAACTGGTAGCAGTAGTAGGTTGGCATTAGAGGGGAATGAGAAAGAGACACTTTGCCAGTGGGTTTCCTAGATACCAGAGGAATGGTAAGACTCAGGAATCTTGGATTCTGTTTGGGAGGGGAGCATGCAAATCTTGTACCAAGCCTTTTCTGCCCATTGCACCCCAAGCTTGACTCCTGCCTCGTCCCCTCCAACCTAGTGCTGTCTTTTCCTCACCCCAGCTTTTTGTCCCACTCCCATTCTCCTCACCTGCCCAGTCCTAGTCTCACCACTCTGGACTCTCTGTCCAGCCAATACCAATCTCCTGGCTCCCTCCTAGTCCCTGTTTCCCCCTCCAGTCCCAGTCTCCTCCCACCCCAACTTCTTATCCCAGTCTACTCCCCACACCCCGGTCTAGTATTTGTCCCTTCTGTGTTGGAATCAGGCAGCTTCCTCCTCTGGTCGGGCTGGTCCCAGCAGGAGAGACAGGTTCCCTGCGCTCAGTTCCAGTGCCCAGTTGCAATCTAGAGTTGCAATTGCAGAGCAAGTACAGTCCTGGGCTGGAGTATGTCCAGTGTAGACGGAATCTTCAGGGAAATTAGTTGCAAAGCTGTAGCCAGTCTCTACTGTGCATGTGTAAATTGTGATTTTTCAAAGGCTTATAATTTGGGCAGAATGTCTCTGAGACAGCAAAAGGCACATCACTGATACAGAGGCCACCCTCCTTGCCAAATTTCAAGTCCCTGCTTCAAAGCATGGGGGCGCTAGAGCATCTCAAATAAAAGATTGTGAGAATTTAACATGCACAAAACAGTGTATCTTTCCCTAGCCTCATTCTCGGCAATGACTGAATGACACTGGCTGAAACTCTCCCCAAAAATTCAACTTGGGTCAGGAGACATCCAGCATGGAAAACTTCAGCCTGAATGCTCAAAATGTGGCGAAGTTATAAGCCACTGAAAAACAGGGTCTTATAATGGGAAACGTCAGGGAACCTTAATAACAGGTGGTGGTACCAGCCCTGCCTGTAAATAGGCTAGGCATGATGAGAGGAGTGCAGCATAAACTTCATTCATAATAGGCATAACTCTCAGAACCTTCCCACACACCACATGTTATTCTCACTGATTGTAGTGGAGAGAAGCTTCTCTTACGATGCCTGTTATCTTAGCTTCTCATGAATGTGAGTTGTCTGGAAAAGCAGGGGTGAGTGAGACTTATCTAACGGAATATAAGAACTAGCTTCTTGCATAATCTTCCCTATAGGCTATTGCGGAAAGAGACTTTATTGACTTTCACCCTTTTAAATTATACCATGGCTAAAGCTGTCTCACCTTTACAAGAAGTCAGTGACTCTTCTTTGACCAATTTTACACCCATAATTTCTAGAGTCTGGATTTGGAAAAGTCAGGTGCACAACTGTCACCAGATTAACACACTGTTACTAAGATTTGTGCCTGCAATGCTGGCAATTGCAGGCGCAGTTTGCATGTGCAGTTGTACATGGAAGTTAGGGGCGCCATGGTGCCCACCTGTTTTCACAACAGCACGCCTTACGATATAGTGTTGCACACTCATTAAATGCCCCAAATTGTTGGATACGTTCTGCTTCCAAAGTTTGGCTTCTGATTGTAACCTTTTTATTTTCTAGAAGTGAATCTTACCATTATTTCCTGTCTCTTCACTTTCCCCCTTTAGTTATCCTTAAGGAAACCAATGGGAAAGAGAACTTAGAAAAGAACATCTTTAGACTGCGGAAGGATCAGAAAGGTTGGTTGAGCTACTGCTCGTGTGACTAAAAGAGCCTGTTTTCTGTACTGAAACTAGAAGGACTAGAAATCTTCCTTATATTCACCCTTCATCACTGGCCTCCCACCCTGCCCAGCGCGACTGCTGCTATCAGTAAGGGTGCCAGTGGTGACGTGGGCCTGAGCCTGCTACAGGCTGGTCTGTGGCCACAAACCGCTGCCGTGCAATGATCCTTTGCACACTGGTAGCATTTTCCATCCAGGTGTGTCAAAGCATCACAACGCCCCTCGGAGGCAGCTACGTTCTATTAGCCCTATTTTACAGCCGGGGAAATGGCGGCACACAGGGGAATAAGTAACTTGCCCAAGTTGAGTCAGGAGCAGAGCTAGGAATTTAGAACCCGGAGACTTGCGTCCCTGTCACCGTCTCTGTTCACAAGGCCACTTCCATACGTTATGATTAGTTATTCTTGCCCTTGAGCTTGTGTGTGTGAACCGCACACTCCTGAATTACTGGTTTTTCTCTGTAGAGTCAGTGTTGAAGTTTTTGGTGACATGGAACACAAACTCTCGAAACTGCCATGAGGCTCAGGCTGTCCTTGAAACCTTCCTAAAGCACGAAGCGCCAGAGTGTCTCCTCCAGTATGAGGGGATTAAAGCTGCTGTGGAATCCCTTCTGCCTTACACCGGTGAGTTACAAGAGACCGCATCTCAGCTCAGTTAAAACGTTGGCACAGTTGTCTCACTCAGTGGCTCATCCATCCAGAGGTGCTCCTGTGGCAACTCCCCCAGCACCAGCACACTGCGCCTGATCTCAGCCAGGCCCTAGATCCAGGTCTCTGAGCTGGGCCTCGGACACAGCTTGTAGCCAACAATACACTATAGTGTTGCCAGCTGTATTGTCCTTCCATGTGGAATGAATAATTGCTTCCTGACGTCTTATTACCAGCACTGAAAAATAATTGTTCAAAGTCTGTGAAGATGATACACACTCAGCATCCTCTCCTTCCCCCGTTAGCCTCAGTCAGGGCAGAGAAGATGATACACACTCAGCATCCTCTCCTTCCCCCGTTAGCCTCAGTCAGGGCAGAGAAGAGAATTCTCCCTGATTTTCCTTGAACTTAACCCTTTCTGTTTAGCCATAATTTTTCTTTCCTCTTTGCAGAGCGCCATTTCCAGAGACTAGGCCGCTTATTGCAAGCCTCCATGTTCATCGATTTCATGTGGCAAAATATGAGACTAGCAGATGTGTCAAAGTGGGAAGAGGACATGAGTCTGTGACCTTTTATATGCTGCTTGCAGTATCCTGAGGCGAGCCAAGGACACGCACACTGACTGAAGTGCCGGATGCTAAGATTAGTTGGCTCTCCCAGCCCGCGTTGCAGTTTGAGTATTTTTATGATAAATATTTCAAGTTCGATTTTATAAATGAGCGAGTCCAGTCTCGACTTGCTGTCTCCTCAGTGCCATAGATAAGGAGGGGATAGGCTGCCTGCCCGAGGCTGACTCCTCCTGTGTCCGTTCTAGAGCAAAGGTCCTCTTATCATTAGCACTGCACCCTGTTGGGAGACCATCCCAAACCCCCGATTTCTGTCTATGCACCAGCCTGTATCTCTGCTCATTCTCCTCTGTATTGACCTCCAGGGAAGGATCCCTCGCTTGTGGTGAGCTTGCTAAGACTTCAGCTCGCTTGTGGCTGTGTAGGTTGGGTGATGGTGCACACAGCCCTTTCTTTAGGGTATCCTGGGGCATGGAGGGGGTGGGCATTACCAGCTTTCCATTCTACCCAAGAAAAAGACAGACAAATGCAAGCAATGTTTCCTGGGATGGATTCAGTAGACTTGCGTCACTGAAGCTGTTTGGAGGGTCATAGGAGCACACAGGTAAAGGGTAAAGTCCTAAATCTCACTGTTACTGAGCTGCTTGCTAATCTACATCTGTGCAATAGGTAAGCAGATGTGATCCCTAGAGAGTAGAGAGGGAGGAAGTTGCTTCTTAATGGCTTTTAATTTCTCTGTCTTGTCTGCATCTTTCTCCCTGTGAGAAGGAAACAGGAATTCCTCAAGTTGCTGCAATGTGTATTGTAGCAGGAGGAGCAGTTTAAAGCTACTAATTCCCATAATAAGCGATTTCAGTCTTTAATCTTCAAAAGGAGAGGCTGCAGCACAAACAATACACTCAAAGGGTGTGCTTGTGCTGAGCTGTCTGAGTTTATAGGGACAGTCCCGATATTCAGGGCTTTGTCTTATATAGATGCCTTGTACTCCCCCATTCCCTGTCCTGATTATTCACACTTGCTATCTGGTCACCCCAGCTGAGATGCAGGAAGTGATTCAAGAGGGGCAGTGCCTGGGGAGTGGATAGGAGGTGGAGAGGTTTAAAAATGAACAGCAAATACCTCCCATTTTAGTCGGGAAGGAAGTAAAGCCTAAGAAAACAAACTGAGAACTGCCCCAGGGCAGCCATGAGACAATTACAATGCTGCAGCCCTGCAGGGATGCCAAATGAGTAGTCACAAGATTCTAGAGCAGGGGTAGGCAACCCAGCTGATTGTCAGTGGCACTCACACTGCCTGGGTCCTGGCCACCAGTCCGGGGGGCTCTGCATTTTAATTTAATTTTAAATGAAGCTTCTTAAACATTTTAAAAACCTTATTTACTTTACGTACAACAATAGTTTAGTTATATATTATAGACTTATAGAAAGAGACCTTCTAAAAACGTTAAAATGTATTACTGGCACACAAAACCTTAAATTAGAGTGAATAAATGAAGACTCGGCACACCACGTCTGAAAGGTTGCCGACCCCTGTTCTAGAGGAAGGACTGTTAAAGAAATCACAGTCCATCCTGTTACCCAAGGTTGTGGCCATGTATTGAAATCTTTCTTTGCACGGGCAAACTGAATTCAGGCATTTCCTAACTTTTCTGTGTTTGACTTTGCAACCTTAATGTTCTTTTCACGTAGTTTTCGTTGGTAATTCTGTGTTCCTAGATGACTGGTTCCCTGCACATCCCCAGGGAGCTCTGACAATCCACAGGAGCTGAGGAGCTGCCCCAGGTTCCTAGGCTGTGCCCATCACCCTCGAAACTCACCACCTTGGATTGCTGCCAAAATTTAATTCCTAAACCCAGCAGACCCTTGAAATGTAAAATAAACCGGGTACTGTGTCAGAGTTCTAAGCAACAGAGAGAGGTGTTCTAGCATATGTTTAATCCAAATCGAGGCGTAAGTACATGTCATTTAGAACGATAAATACCTTGCAAGCTGAACAAAACAGCTTGGTTCATAGTGATCTCACAGGCATGGCTCAGAAAGTCAGAATAACAGATTTATGGAAGGGTAATTAAATTACTGCCCAGGGGGGATAGCTTAAAAAAGCGCCTGTGAATTAAAAATAGGTTTTTCCATGAGCATCTTCGCGAGTGAGTTTACAGGTGGGAATGGTTGTGTAAAGGGTGAATTTAAGCTAATATTAGAGAATCTTCATTGGCAGTCAACTCATAAGGGGAAAATTCACACCAGAGACCTGATCCAAAGAATTAGTATCCTCCACACACATAACAAATGATACCACGGGACTTACGCACCCAAGCCCGTACGGACCTGCCTTGGAAGGATAAAGCCAGCCATCCAAGCTGCCAAACAGCTTGAATTTTCAGTTCTGGTGGCCGATCTGCAGATCCAGCATGATTCACAGAAACGGTTTGACCAATAGCGTTGAATTCATTCATGAGTCAACAAAATTCCAAACTGCTCGCAGGTCAATTTGGGGACAGAGTGGAGGACCGGACAGTTGAATAAATGGTTCTGAATTATTCACTTGGCTCTACCAAAATAAGCGAAAGGAAGTCTGGGTTAGAGAACGCCCTCTCCTCCCATCAAATGTGATCGTTTCATCCAGTAGTGTCTGGGTGGGGACTGAACCGCCTAACGCTGCTGTGGACCCTAAGAGAATACATGTGCGGAAGCGTGTGAGATGTGGTTACAATGTGTAAAGCAAACTGAGTCCAGCCTGCACTGATCTAACACTGCACTTTAGGATGAGTCTTTTAGAAGAAGGCCGGTCTGGTGGTTTGGTTGCTGGCCTTGCACTGACAAGATAAGGGTTCGATTTCCTACTCTGATTTTCTGCGTGACCTTAACCAAATCACTTAGCCTCTGGGCCTCAGTAATGGGGTAAAGCAAATCCTTAGGTAGATGGCTGGGATTAATTTAACTCTAAAGTTTAACCTCTTAACCAGTTAGTGGGCCAAAGCCTCAGCCGGCGTAAACAGCTCTACTGAAGTCAATGGAATGACCCCATTTACACCAGTTGCGGATCTGGTGCAGTATCTCCAGCAGAGACAATTCTGCGGCATTCCAGCCTCCAGTTCTCCCCGTGTGAACAGCGAGACTAGTGCATTAATGTAAACCAGCCAGAGCAGCTTCCAACCAGGAGTTAAAGGCCGAGTCCGTCCTCTCAGCACACGACCATCACAAGCGCTGATCTTCCTCCGTCAGCTTCCCACTGTGGCAATTAAAAGATGGCCGAGCAAGGATAATGTCAGGAATTTCAGCCACTGCAGTCTCCTCCCTCCAGCTCAGGGCGATAACGGAATCTCATCTGAGGCACACATGGTCTAGAGCATCCGTCGGCTTTGCACACATCTCCCCTCCGGGGTGGAGGTGAGGTGAGGATTGCAGGTTTGGCCTGGGGGCAGCCCTTTGCACGGCTCTCTTGGTCACAGTGCTGCATTTTTGGAGGATTTCCTGGACCGCGGGTCGCACCGGCAGCTTGGGGACACTGGCAGCAGAGTCTGGGCTGTGAAGGAAAGAATCTGAGTTGCTCGGAGACTCCTCAAAGCCAGAATCATTCCTATCCTTGCTGGTGAGGTGAGGAGCTTTGCTGCCGCGACTGGCTGAGGCTTGACCTAGGCTCGCTTGCAGGAGCCCAGCTCCGGCCTGCTTGACTCCCGGCAAAGACCCCGACGAGCCTGCCTTCCAATCCCGGTTGAAGCTGTGTTCGCTCCGGCTCCCTGAACTAACAGACAGGCTGTCTAGCTCACACGTGAGGCTGGAGCTGGCTGTGCTCTCCGCCCCAGTCAGCAGGCCGCTCAGAGATCTCGATCTCGTTCTGCTCAGAGGATCCCTGCTCTTTAGGGGCCTCTCCTGCGCTGAGCGAGTCGGGGGCATGTCCCCTGCCGGCGTCTTGCGCTGGGGGAGGGAACTCCAGTGGGAGGGGCTGGCGGCCTGCAGCAGGTTAGGGGTGGAGACGCAGAGGCCCGTGTTCACCATCGTTTGGAACTTGCTGTGCGGGTTCTTATACGGCTGGAGGAACATGGAGGGGATGTAGCCAGTGCGCTCATTGTACCTGAGAGAAAGGCAGGGGAAAGCAACACTTAAGGATAAGGGCAACTTCATGCGTGCTCCGACCATGCCGGGGAGAGCAGAGTCCCTATGGACACTCCCATCCCTGGGAAATGCAGCCGGGGGTTGCTAGGTACCAGCCACATACAGCAGACCTGGGAGACAGGGACAGAACTTGGGGGGGGGGGGGCTGCCATTGAGGGCAAAGGGAAGACAAGGAGCGAGCTCAGAATTGGTGACACCAAAGCCAGGGGAGACAAGGTTGGGGTTGGTCCTGCTTTGAGCAGCGGGTTGGACGAGGTGACCTCCTCAGATCTCTTCCCACCCTAATCTTCTATGATTCTATGACAGATGAGACCCATGGGACGTGTAGAATGGTGTGCTCAAATAGAGCCCTTGGGGGTGAATCCATCCCAAGGGGGAGGGGCCCTGCAAGCTGCCCTGGCGGGATCCATGCCAGCTTTCAGCGGACAAGCACAGAGGGGTTATCGGGGTGCTGCCAGGGTAACCGTATCCATGCCCACGCAGATTCTGCAGCTAGGATAGCGGTGTACTGGGTGCAGGGGTCGGTGGCTGCCATCCCAGCCCATAGGCATGAATTCCATGCCAAGCTCCGATTACTTCCCCACCCACAGTCTGGTCACTCGGGTTGCGGGGAGAGAGATGGATTTCGCCCTGGAAGTTCCATTGAGAATTCTTAATTCTCCCAGTAGGAGATGCTCTTTCCTCCCAAGCAGCACAGGACAGGCTCCCCAGCACAGGGCTAGCCACGCCCCAAGTGCGGTCCTTCAGTCCCTGGACCCCTGCCCCCTTCAAGGGAGTCCAGCCCATTACTGTGTATCAGACATAAAGGAAGGGGAAAGATCCCTGCCTGGGTGAAACAGTGACTGCCAAAGGCTGAGAGGTCCCTGCATACCCTCCCCAGCACTGGGAATCAGTGAGCCGCTGCTAACGGGCTCTCTCACGGAGCGCTGACTCAGAAGGGGGATGGGGGAAGAGAACCTCCTTACCAGATCAGCCACCAGCCATTGTCAGATTTCTCTAGCACCTCCACAACGACCCCGACATTCAGAGAGAGCTCATCGGCCTTCTGAGACTTGTAGGCCCGCACGGCGTAATACAGAGTCCCTGGAAGAAAGAGGAATGGGTCATTTCTGCTTTGCAGGTAAGAGAGAGCCCTGGGTGGAGCGTGGGAACAAGAGGTAGGAACACCACTCTGGACTGCCTGCTATCTGGGCTGCAGAACTTACAAGCAATAGGGGGTTATTCACCCCAGGTAGAGGGACCAGACCAATGTCTAGGCGCCACTTTAGACTCGCCCTCTGGACAAGGGTGAATTTCATGCATTAGAGAATCAAGCCTCACAAAGCCCCTCTGCAGAGGGTAAGGATTACGGAGATGGAGGAACCGAGGCCTGGCGGCTAAAAGGGACCATGTCAACTCCAAATCTAGTCAGTCTTCAGGAAGTTAAAGGGGGTTCCAAGTGCTGCCCCTGGCCCTGAGTCCCGTTACCAGTTGGGTGTTTGGGACATTGACCAACTGACCCCCGTCGTCGTCAAAAGCACAAAGGAAACAAATTGGGGGAAATCATTATCGCAGGGCCGCTGACAGGTAAAGGTGTGCAGATGAGTGTGAGCTTGAAATTGACAACAGCCCTGTAAGGGACTTGCCCAAGGTCACACAACAAGTCAATGGCAGAGCTGGGCACTGGACCCCAGGTCTCCCGTGTCCCAGTCCTGGGCGTTAACCACCAGCTCATGCCTCCTCTCTGGGAGGTGTCTGTTTTTCATTCTGAGCTGAAACATGTATTTTTTTGCAGGACCTACTTTTAGGGGGAAAAGGTCAATGTAGTGACATGCAGCCCCAAGCCAGCAACAGCGATGGAAAGCTCGGAGCCACAGCAAGGGATAAACAGACTCACCCTCCTCATCCAGTTCTCTGGCATTCAGACTCTCCTCCCCAGTTACTCTCTCCTCCAGATACGGAGCTGGGAACCAGGCTATTTGCTGATCCTTGTTCTCCACCAGCCACCACCCTGCAGCAAACAGCAGGAGGGAGCATGTAATGCAGGAGCACTTTTAATAACACAATACATTGCACTTGGACACTGCTGTCAAAGTGCTTCTCAGCCGTTCATTATTGAAGCTTTGCTGCCCCTGTGTTAATTATTATAGAGGAGGTGGCAACTGCCCCATATTAAAGTTGCCTAACACGTGCCATTGTTTTTATAAATGGGGGAGCCCCCAACTCATGCTCTCTCCCAAGGTTAGGTATAGAACCTAGGAGTCCTGACACTTACACTCCTTGTTCCACCAACTGGAAAACCCTACTTCACTTATAGAATCATAGAACTTAAGATCAGAAGGGACCATTATGATCATCTAGTCTGACCTCCTGCATGATGCAGGCCACAAGAGTTGACCCACCCACTCCTGAAATAACTCTCACCCTTGACTCAGCTGTTGAAGTCCCCAAATCATGATTTGACGACTTCAAGCAGCAGATAATCCTCTAGCAAGCGACCCCTGCCCCATGCTGCGGAGGAAGGCGAAAAACCTCCAGGGCCTCTGCCAATCTACCCCGGAGGAAAATTCCTTCCCGACCCCAAATATGGCGATCAGCTGAACCCCGAGCATGCGGCCAAGATTCTCCATCCAGACACTTAGGAAAAGACTTTCAATATCCCAACATTTATCATCGGTACTAACTACCAGCGGTGGCACATTATTGACCTATTGAGTAAATCAAGTTATCCTATCAAACCATTCCCTCCATAAACTTATCAAGCTTAGATAAACTTGTTCTTTTCTTCTTGATAGAATATTTACAATCCTAAACAAGGTAAGTTATATCATTCAGTACACACACCCCATATTACAAAACAAACACACACGTATTGCAAAACACACATTTTTGTCAGGCCACGAACCAGTCTAAAAATCTCTAGAATTCACATCCAAAACCAGAAAATAACCGACCATACAAGACATACCGGTCATGTCCTTGATTAACACTTCGACAATTTCCTTCTTGGCAACTTTGAAGGGTCTGTTCTTTGTGTCTTTGGTTTCATAGGCTTCAATGCAGCTGTAGTTCTGGGAGACCACTGGCTGAGTAACAGAAGGGTTCTGCTGCTTGGGCTGGTCTTTCTTTCCATCTCCCATTTCTGAGGGCATAATTATAATGCTGGAAAGTAAAGTTTGACACTGGTTTGTTCTGAAGCCAGGAGAGAGACTGCATTTCGGATCAATTTCAGGAACATCCTTTGGGTGCAATTCATCCCTATGCAGAAGACCAGGACAACTGGTAGGCAGCATTTAAGTCCATAGGATCTAAAAGCACTCAGCAAACATAGGTCTCCTCTCACATAAGTTCTTATGGCCATTTCACAGGTGGGATAGTGGGGCACAGAGTTTGAGAGAGGTGCTCAAACTCACTCAGTGAAACCGTCGTAGAGTTGGGAATAAACCTTGAAAGGCACTGGTTCCCATACGCCCGTCCCTTACCACTAGCCCACCACTCCTCACAGTATCTGCATTTCCACTTTGCAGGGGTTTGTAATGACCCTTCTGAATTGCAAGAGTCAGAGGGTTTTGCACACAGGTTGTTAGCCTGCCTGTTTGCTTTCTGTCTGTTTGCAAAAGTGTAATTAACTTGCTCCATCCATTTTGCATTAAGCAAGACATCAAAACCCTGAAATTTGCTTTGTTTCTGAGCGTGCTTTGATCTAGAATAAAAACTGCCTCATTTTTAATATGTTCATAATTATTGTTTTGCTGTTTGCCAATTGAAAACCATGCTTTCAAATGAGCTAGTTCTCTAGATTTGAAAAGCAGTTGCTAATACAGAATCTCAGGCAGGGAAGCAGATCAAGGGTTGCTGAGACACATTATTATTAAAGAAAATATTGGCTGATTTTCGATTTCTGCTCTGCTGCACAAATATACTGGTGGTCTGAGTGAAACCAGCAATATCTAGAAAATGCAAAGTTCTGCATCCTGAAAAAAGTGAGTGAGAGAATGGAAAAAGGGATCAAGATGCAAGGAGAACAGGGGGAAGCATTATGGGAAACTTATCAGTGCTTTTATCATTCAATGTCACTTCAGTCCTCCTGCATTACTAATTAATTCAGAGTGGGTCACAAAATGGAAAACATTTTTCAGGAAAAAAATCATAATTGTTTCTCCACATTTTGTATTGAAATTTCCCTTCCCCCTGTTTATGAAACAGAAATGGGAAAAGCCGGGGAAGTATAATTCATCAGTACCTGTTTTCTGGAAAAGAAGGATCTAGGTCTTGGGTTTGCGCTTTGAAAAATTGGATCACATCTTCGCTCTGGGAGACTTTAGCATCCGCTTTCAGCAGCTCCTGGGAGTAAGTCTCCAGCAGTTTCAATCTCTCCATTGACCTGCTCAAATTCCTGCTCTTTCTCTGCATCAGTTTTGCATCTTTGAAGTGATAGAAGCAAAACACTGTTAGCAAGTGATTGTAATGTGATGCTGCCTTGTACACGGTACTTTCTGCCAACACATCTCTAATTCCCATCCCAGTATGAGACTTCATATATAGAACCAGGATCAATTACTGTAAATATTGCTGTGTCTCTCCTCACCGTTTTCAATGGCTTGTGCCTTGGAGTTAGTGCTATTTTGTATCGGTGACGAAGTGAGCATGTTTTGTTGTGTTCTTTGAATGCTGAGGGGGAAGGTTGCAGGGGAGCTTGGCTGGGACTGCCTGCAGTGGGGAAGGAAGGATACCTGAGCATGTAACATGAGAACCCAGGAGGGGAGTTGCAGACCAGGTAACACCTCTGACCAGGAATCTGGACAAAGGACAAAGGCTGGGGGAGGAGCCGGGGGGAAGGGAGAAAGGAGACGCCTGGAAGGGGTTTTGGGTTTTGGGAGCTGACTGGAAATGAAGAGGGTGGCCCCAACGGGGCTTGGGCTTCCCCCCGGGGTCAGGGCCTCCCTGGGGCCCCCAGATGGACCTAACTAAGGGGGGCCCTGTTGTCTGTACTGGCAAGACC
Organism: Platysternon megacephalum; assembly: GCA_003942145.1. NCBI lineage: Eukaryota > Metazoa > Chordata > Testudines > Platysternidae > Platysternon > Platysternon megacephalum. The sequence continues at coordinate 4,022,933 of QXTE01000040.1, read as the reverse complement.
TGCTTTGGACTGTGTTCCTGTCGTCTCAATAAACCTTCTGTTTTACTGGCTGGCTGAGAGTCATGGTGAATCGCAGGAAGCCGGGGGTACAGGGCCCGGACTCCCCCACACTCCGTGACAGTATCAAGCCTTACATTTGCCCTTGATCATATATGAAGGCTGCACTGTATCATGTTGCAAAGGGCTTGGATCAATATTTAAACTGGAAAGTTAATTACCAAATGTGTTCCTTTTTTAAACCAACAATAGGCCAGATTCTGCACCGGTGTAAATCAGCACCAGCTGGGGCTCTGACTTCTGACTAGACTGACTTCTAGTCCCCTTTCTGCATCAGTGCTTTCCCTCCAACCCCTCTAGTCATTTTTGTTGGTCTTCCCTCTCCCGTTTGTTAAATCCCCTTACCTTTAAACTTTGGAATGCTCCGGTCAGATTTCTTCAGTAAACCACCTTCTATGGGGAATTTTCTCTTCAGTACTTTCTGAGTGACCCCAGAGAGGAAGAAAGGAGAGAAAGAGAATGAGCAATGGCGTTCCCACCTGCCAGTAATGGCAGCAACAAAATAACACCATTTCCGGGGATTTGTTAACTTACATGGAATTTCTTAAACTCTTTGAAAGTCCTATAGATGAGAACGTTGTTTTGGTCTGACCAGGACACAGCCATCATGTACTTCTGAAAAAGAAAAAGGGAATAAAATAGGCTTTGCTCACCCTAGCTGAGGTTTGAGATTCCCAGACTGGGGGTGCACTGAGCACTTGATGGGGGGCTGCAGAGAGCTGTCCAGACACAAGAGCGCTGGCTTCCAGTTGCTAAGTCACATTTAAAAAAAAAAAAAAAAAGCTAAATCCTTTCCTAGAGTTACTTTTCCCTGTAAGGAATCACTGAGGAGCTAGAGGGAATGTACAGGATCATGGATGGAAAGGCAGGGAAGCCAAGAGGCAGCCACTCTATTAAGATGTGGCCCTGAAAAAGTTAGATTCTTCCTGTCCCAGCTGATAACTTTGAGATCCCACTATTGGCAAGCAGAAGAGCAAACATGACCCTCTAGTTGTAAAGGAAAAAGCTCGAAAGTTTCCTAATTTGCAGTGGTAAATATATTTACAGGAAAGAGACTCAGATCAAAGTACCTTCTGCTTTTTGCACTGCATCAAGCCAACAGCTTTCACATCAACAGGGTACCGGCAACAGTTCATCTCTCCTACAGGCTGATGCTGCCCTCACTAGACACTGGCTCAAGCTCTGCAGAGTCTGCTGTGGCACCTGCCTTCTGCAGACTAAATATTCAGGAGCCAGAGGGAGCGGCCCTGGCTGCTCCAGCCAATCAGCTTTAAGCTAAACAACCAATTTTTGTTTCCTGCTCCACCCAGAAATTTACGAGGTTCAGAAATTCCAAGATCTGCCAATTTCCACATGCCTCTCCACTGACAGCGCTGTGGGTTAAATCACAAATGCTGGGAGGAAGCTTCCTCTGTGTTGCCTGGCTCTTTGCTTTCGAGCAGAGCCATGAAAAGCGAGGCATCCCTGGGTGTTGGGTGGAGTTTGGGTGCCTGGGCAACAAATACAGGGATTCTTTGGGACAGACCAAACTAATTGTAGAATTCGAACATGTCGCCAGTGAACGTTGCAGCGGGCCGGGGCGGGGGGGAGGCAGCAATGCAAAATGTGCTGGCTCACACTGTGTGGGCCGCTGCCTTCCACTGCAATGGATGCATAATGCCCAGCTACACACATTCGGCTCACTAAGCAGAGGGCTCGGGAGTGTTAATGCCACCTCTGGGTATGGTTTGCAGCGTTGTTGTAGCCGTGTTGGTCCTAGGATGTGGGTGAGGTAAGATCGGTTACTGGACCGACGTCTGTGGGTGAAAGAGACACACTTTTGCGGCGCTCTCTGTGTTGTTGAAAGCGCGTCTCTTTCACCCACAGCAGTTGGTCCAATAAAAGATATTCCCTCACCCACCTTGTGTGGTGAGAGCACAGGCAAGAGGCTGGGCAGCCTTCCTAAACCCAAACCCCCATGCCAGAGGGTCTCAGGCGGGTCCTAGGGGCGAGGGGGTAGCTGAGGCTCCTCGCCTGGTCAGTTACGGGAACTGCCTGTAGCCATAGCATCTTGTGCTGCAAGACGTGCCCCCAGAGCTGAACTAGGCCGGTATTTGGCTGGGGAGGCCTTCAAGGAAAACCCAGGCAGTCCAGGAACTGACGATTCAGTAGGCGAGGTTCTTCCCTCAGTCAGCGTTGAACCAATGCCCTACTCAGGCATTAGGGGGCACTGTGCGGCTAAAGGTGTTGTCTTTGGGATAAGCTGTACTTCTGAGGGCCTGACTAAAGAGCCCCTAAGGTACTTGTGACCAGGAAAGAAATGTTCATCCCCAAAGCCCTGGCCAAATTCCAATGTGGTAGAGTCTGTTTCCCCTGCATTTTCAGTTGAATCAGTTGTTCACGTCCTATCCTATACTATTGTGTAGATTTGCTATTAAACATCTGCTCTCTTCCACCTTAGAGATGGCTGAAGTGCTCTGCGACCTTTCCAGACCACAAATATCGTAATGGTTGAGTATTTCCCATATATTATTCAGCCGCTAGCTGTGACTGTGTTCTGCATGAGTTCCAGCCAGGGTGTAGTCCCTGGTAAACAAGACGGACAAAGCTGGAACTCGAGTTGTGCCTCTTTCTTTGGGGCTGAAGTGTATAGTTAATTTGTTGAATAAATTCCTCCTGGAGAACTGTGGTTCCATAGATCATGACAATAATAAACTGTGATAAATCTCGGGGTGCTCTTTGGTGATGATTAATACTGTAACTGGCCCTAGTGCTCACATGGTGTGTCTGTAGCAGGAATATGGGGGTGGATATGTCACCCCCAGGGTCTATCTGGCTAGCACAGCCTACCACCCAGGGCAAGAGAGAGGAGGCTTTTCTAACAGCTTATACTTAAGGGTCATTAAGAGACAATGTCACAGCAAGTAGCCTTAATGGGGAGCACCCAAACCTGTTTGGACCAGAGGAACCAGCCAGAGTCCCACAGGGTATGTCTACACTGCACACTAAGCACAGCCTCGGTGCAGACTCAGGTTTGAGCCCACACTCCCATTCCCTCCACACAGAAATTAGTCTGACTCAGGCCAATAACCCCTCTTGACTTGGGCCCTTGGAGGCGGGTGAGTCAGAGCCTGATCCCACTGTGATGCGCATCAGAGCCCGGCATGCTGCACTGTAGATGCAGCTCAATTCCAGGTTGCCAGACTCAGGCCTAGAGAGTCTGCCAGTGCTCTCCCACAATCCCCTGGGGCTGTGATTCCCATCCCTTCCATTCCAAAACCTGCCACTTGCTTCCCAGACTCACAGGAGGATCTGGGCTCGAGGGGACCATGTGAGTTGGTCCCGCTCTGCTCCTGTGACTTACGAGGAACGCCTAGCACTTAGCTTGCAATGGAGCATCAGATTAGATGAGACAATGTGGGCGTCAGCTGGGTTTTGTTTTAAAATCCTCTCTCTCTAATGTTTTATTCCAACTGCTAACTAAAAACACTTGGTTTCAAGGCAGCTGCTGGTTGCTATCACTGATCTCAGGTTCCCAAAGGAGGAAATGCCGGGGGCCTGAGCTCAGTCGGAGGGAGCTGCAGGGTGACGAGCGGTGCAGAGGGAGCACAGGGTAGTGTCCCCAGCTCCTGGGCTGATGGTGAAAGAATGTTGAGACCCCACCAGGGGCCAGGAATGGGCAAGAGGCCAAACACCGGAGGGGGTGCACTCAGAGAGACCAGAACGGGGACAGAGGCGCCATTAGCTCCGTAGTCGGGACAGCCATGAGGGTCATTGTCGCTTCCCAGCAGGACAGTGATGTAATCACCCGTTCAGCAAGCTGTGAAACTAGACACCATAAGGCCAGCTCCCATCAGAGGCCACCCAACAGGAAAGGGGAAGGACTTTCAGCCTCCGCCAGCCCAGGGCCAGAGCAGAGCTTGAGAGTCAGAGGTGAAAAGCCCCATAACTCACCCCCTGCCCCCTCAGGCACCCAGCGCCCTGCAGGGAAGAGGTTTCTGGATGGACTCTGCATTGCCTGAGGCACTTGAAGGGCAGAGTGGGACAACAGGAATCCGAGCAGCAGATCTGTTCTTACCAGAGGTGACCTATGTCCCAGCTGCCTCCGCGGCCCCTAGGCAACTACAGCTCTGAAGCCTGGCCTTGCAGGGTTGACTTAGCCCTAACCTGCCTCGGGCTAGGAATTGGCTGACGAGTCCTTGGGCTGGGCTCAAACCTCTTTCTTTTCTGGTCGAATGTCCAGCAAATACGGTTGGGCTGGTTCTGCGCCTCAGAGCGACGTCCGGGGGCTGAGGTGCTTCCCCGCCCTCCTTCCCTGTTGTTTCCCAGTTCCCTGGAATTTCCTAAACCCCAGTCGCAGAGACGATGGATTTTCTTCTGTGGAGAGAACCGGCTGACACAGGACCGCCTGGATTGACGTGTTTGGGCCAAGTTCTCCCCTGCCACGGGTACACCTTGACCCGGTGGAACCAGCGCGGTTCCGGTACGGAAATGGCGGGGCAGGTAGGCCGCAGCTGCGTGCACCGGGGGGCATTGCCTCGTGCGCTGTCCCTGTGGCCCAGCCCAGCGGCTGCAGGGTAGGAGGGCCGGGATGTTTTACCTCCAAGGGGGAGAATGGAGATCCAGCCAGCTGGAGGTATGGAGTGACGTCCACTGAGGAGCTACCCCACCATGCTCTGTGGAGAGCCCCAGGCTGCATCCTTTCTACCAGGGCTGCACGCCTGGATTGGGCCTGTGGTTTCGCTGCAGGCGGCGAGATATCCTCATAGCTGAGACTGGCCATGAGCCGCCGCCCCACCCCCTCGGGCTGGTCTGTGCGTGCAGGCGGCTGGAGGGACAGGACAGAGCACAGGGCTTGGCTCAGGCTGCTGTCTGCCTCCCTGCCGCACTGAGCCAGCAGCCCTCACTTCGAAGGGGGTGGCTGTTGCAGCTGCCCGGGCTGGCTTGGCATCTGAGAGCTCTGCCCGCACCTGGGCCCCTCCTGACAGATATGCAGGGACAGAAAGGGGATGGGGCACAGAGCCACTGTCAGGGGCCTGCCTCAGGCTGCCAGCTCCTCCCTTTGCACAGAAACCCCAGCGTCGGTCTGGCACTCACAGGCTGCCATGTCCGAGGAGTTAACAATGCGCCCATGATGTGCCCAGCCCAAGGGAGCTCAGTGTGCAGGATTCCGCAGCAGCCATGGTACCCAGGAGGGTAGGCAACTACAGGAGAGTAACATGGGGGGAAGGGGGATCTGGCAATATGAAGAGCAGAGGACATTATATTCCCCCTCCCTGTCACACTCATCCCATTCACCTTCCACTCCCCCATTCCAGGCTCTTCCCATCCTCCCCAGACACCTCGCAGTGTCAGATCCCGCAGACTTGAACCATGAGAGAGCCCTGGTAGGCCATGGTGCCCAGACAATGGGGGAGGGAGGGAGGGCAGGGTTGGCCCCATCAGGTTTTAAAGGTCCCCAGCAAGGAAGCTGCCACCCCTTCCATTGGGGAGTGTAGTCCACACCCCATAGATCTCACTGCTAGCAGATCACACACACACACACCCCTCAAAGAGCCCCAAACAAAGCCAGTTTGAGAGTCTGCGCCAGGAAGCCATGTGTCCCCCCCCCCCGCCCAGCGGTGGCGTTCTGAGCCTTGCTGATGTGAGGGACTCTTGCCATTTTAAAACAGCTGCACCACTTTGTATTACAGTCGCACCTCGAGGCCCCACCTGAAGTCAGGGCCCCTCTGTGCAAACACATGGCAATTCCCTGCCCCAAAGAGCTCACAGTCTAGAGAGACAAGACAGACAATTGGAAGGAGGCAGGGCTATTATTCCCATTGTACACAAGGGAAACTGAGGCACAGAGTGATTCAGAGACTTGCCCAAGGTCACGCAGGGAGTCTTTTTCAGAGAACCCACATCCCCTGACTCCCAGTCCACTGCTTTAGTTCCCACTTCATTTACCCACTAGCCTGCCTCTCCATCATTTGTGAAATGTCCCCGGCAGGTGAACTTGAAGGGCCTGATTCTCCTCTCCCATTGGTGTAAATCAGGAGTAACTCGTTGATGTCAGTGACATTACACCAATGTACAAAGCAGAATAAGTGGGAGGAGAATCTAGCTCAGATCTTTAACACCACATACGAGCCCAAACTGGAGTCCCAGAACTAAGATGCCCAAGGCTATCCAGGGTCAGATTCGCAATCTCGGTAAATCATAGTTCCATGGAAGTTGGTTTCTAACAGTGACCCGCAATGAGCCTCTTACAGCTACACAAGAAAAAGAGCATGAAACACCCTATGGGTATTGTTTAGCATGTGTTTGATTCAGGTCCAGGCTGTTTAGTAATCTGTAGTGTTTTGGGGAGTCCTCAGGGTACGCACGAGAGTGGCTTGCTCCTGGGTTACTCTGACCTGCTTCAAGCTTCCCAGAAAAAACACCCCCCCAAAAAACCACAAATGAGAAATTCTCAAGCCAGCCTCAAGATGCCACAGAGGCACAATCCACTTCCAGGAGAGAACAGCATCAGTACCTACTCTGGGCAGAGCAGGGGTGGGGCAGCTGACACCTGGCATGCTGTCTGTGTGAGCGCTTAATTCCCTGCCAGCAACATCTTCTGGATCAAACCCTGCCCTTTTCAGCTCTTGGAAGTCATTTGTGATAAGACACGATCTATCAGCACCCTTAATGAGAAACCCAGCTGCCTAAAGGCTGATTGCAAGAGAACAAAGGAAAAGTTTTAGACACTTGTTAACGACAAAGATAAGCCCTGATTTAAAAAGAAAAAACAACCACCACCAAACCTGGAGCTGACTAAAAGTATATTGTTTACAAGGGCCAAGGATAAGAAATGTAACCTTTCATGTAGGCTGGGATGAGAGGTTTTGCCAGCATCTGGCAGAGCACTTTAGGAATGTGTTTGGTTTCCTCTAACTCCATCAGCTGTGGCATGGAATAGTTAATTTCTCGGTGGCTGTTTGAATCCCACTCAAATGTTTCCAGCATTCCGAATGCACGTCCGTATTGTTACCCAGGGTTCTTGCAACGCAAAGCTCTTGGTAACTTTTACTCTGTGCGAGGGGGTGTCAGGAAATAAATCAGGGGAGACACGGCCGTGCGACCGATCGATGGCTGCCACAAACAGGACAACACGAGAGTGCTTTCACTTAAAGCTAAACTTTACTTAGTGTCAAGCACTTACACACGTCCGCAACAAGATTAGTAACACACCCCCAACCCTCGATAATTACCGAAGCTGAGTGTGGATCTCGAGTGGCACAGTGGCAGCCCGTCTGCCGGTGGGGAACACAAGGTGCATCCAGAGGGAGAGTCCAGTCCTGAAGAGTCCCTCTACCTCAAACTTTCCCCCTTATTTATACATTAGTAATAGAATGCCATGTCCCTTAAAGAAAACTTGTTAAGCAAGGAGTTCCAATGGGCAAGCAAGAGGCTCCTTCTGATTGTTGATTAACCAGGTGTGGGTTTTTCCAGAGTTTGCAGCCTTGAGACCCCAATAGACATTCCTGGGGCACATCCTGCTCTTCCAAAATGCATGTATCAGCAACTTCAACACAGTTCTTATCAGGAAGGATGTGGGGTCAAGCTGCCCTTTCTGTGGCACCCAAAACTCCCTCCCCTCCTGCCTTGGTCAAGCTGAGTTTGCTACATGGCCACTTTTAACAATAAGCCATAGTGGTTTCAGGCATTTTACTGGTTTGCCAAAGTCTCCCCGTACAGTATCTTGTGCCGTGCTTCTCTCCACATGAGAGTCACCCTTGAATTTCAGTGGTGCTAGGCACACTTTGTAAGGTCCTACAGGATCCTTCCAGATAAAGGACACTCAAATAGTGCTGGGATGGTTATTGTGAGTCAGTTACTCACCTAACTAATCCTATGTCACGGGGTCAAATCTGACCAACACTGAATTCCCTGTGATGGCTGTTTGGTAGAGTGTGTAATAAACAGGTGATTTCAGCTCAGTTCCTCATGGATGGATGTCCATGGCAAGCTTGTCCTCAAGCAGCTTCTTGGCTAGGTGAAAAAACATTGCAAGGAACCACAGTTTGGAATGGCGAGAGGTGCCCCAGTTCTCATTGGCGATCCCCTTAGTTCATAGAATCATAGAATATCAGGGTTGGAAGGGACCTCAGGAGGTATCTAGTCCAACCCCCTGCTCAAAGCAGGACCAATCCCCAACTAAATCATCCCAGCCAGGGCTTTGTCAAGCCTGACCTTAAAAACCTCTAAGGAAGGAGATTCCACCACCTCTCTAGATAACCCATTCCAGTGCTTCACCACCCTCCTAGTGAAAAAGTTTTTCCTAATATCCAACCTAGATCTCCCCCACTGCAACTTGAGACCATTACTCCTTGTTCTGTCATCTGGTATCACTGAGAACAGTCTAGTTCCATCCTCTTTGGAACCCCCTTTCAGGTAGTTAAAAGCAGCTATCAAATCCCCCCTCATTATTCTCTTCTGCAGACTAAACAATCCCAGTTCCCTCAGCCTCTCCTCATAAGTCATGTGCTCCAGCCCCCTAATCATTTTTGTTGCCCACTGCTGGACTCTTTCCAATTTTTCCACATCCTTCTTGTAGTGTGGGGCCCAAAACTGGACACAGTACTCCAGATGAGGCCTCACCAATGTCAAATAGAGGGGAACAATCATGTCCCTCGATCTGCTGGCAATGCCCCTACTTATACAGCCCAAAATACCGTTAGCCTTCTTGGCAACAAGGGCACACTGTTGACTCATATCCAGCTTCTCGTCCACTGTAACCCCTGGGTCCTTTTCTGCAGAACTGCTGGCTAGCTATTCGGTCCCTAGTCCTAGTCCCCCTTATTCTCATTCACATCTAGCTCAATGAGTTACCATAGCAATTTAAGGTTATTATAGAATCCCCAAAATGTTACTATCGGGCAACTTGTGGTGTTAAGTGGCATATTGCGGCATATTTTCCAATCTATTGCTGCATAGTTTCCAGAACATCAGCACTTAACACATTTTTTACTGTAAGCTTACACTTTACTGGTACAGGGTTATCTCTCAATCAACTAGTCATGCCAACCTGTTTTAGGCCTGAGGCGTTCTATGACCAACCTACATATCTTACTGACCTAAAGCCTGTAGACCTTGCATTACAGCTTTATCTTACTTATATACCTAACACATTTTTACCAATACATGCTTCTCAATCCTATACCCCTATAATACTATCCCACATATTCCTACAGTTTAAATCTATTCATTAGACACTGATTACATATGGGATAACCACAACAATAGAAACACAATTAAATGATTATATAAGGGGATTAGCTACAATCTTTTCAGTATAACAGAGCGGGGAGAAGCACTTGGTATCCATTCACTGAGAAGACCTCTTGTGGAGTAGGGGTGCTTCATGAAAGTTTGGTTCCTGTGAAGCCAGCCAGCTCTGCAACAGACTGAACTCTGTGGGCTAGGGAACCTACTTTATTAGATAGGAAAGATGATAGTTAAGTGTAAGATCTAGTTTGCCTTTTGTGGTTTTGTTTTGTATTGTAACCATTTGTTTCCATCACTATAATTTTTAGTAGAATTTCTATCCTTTCTTACAGAAACCTACTTTTGTTTTATGATAAGTGCCCACCAGTGCTGCATGTTACACAGAGACAGTGATTTAAGGTAAAACTGCTTCTTTAGGGGCAGAGGATCTGGGATTTCTGTGAGCAGCCTGTGTCAGGAGCTAGATATCACAGAGCAGGGGTCGGCAACCTTTCAGAAGTGGTGTGCCGAGTCTTCATTTATTCACTCTAATTTAAGGTTTCGCGTGCCAGTAATACATTTAAATGTTTTTAGAAGGTCTCTTTCTATAAGTCTATAATATATAACTAAACTATTGTTGTATGTAAAGTAAATAAGGTTTTTAAAATGTTTAAAAAGCTTCATTTAAAATTAAATTAAAATGCAGAGCCCCCCAGACTGGTGGCCAGGACCCGGGCAGTGTGAGTGCCACTGAAAATCAGCTCGCGTGCCGCCTTCGGCACGTGCCATAGGTTGCCTACCCCTGTCACAGAGGAAACCTCCAAAGGGGACTCGGGGACTGGGGTGCCCCTATCATTAACCTGCAAGGCAAAGACAGGGCTGGCATAGCCCAGAGGCAAGTGTATGAGTGGCTGACAGGTGGGCGATGTGAGGGAGCTGACCCCCAGCCACCCCAGGCAAATCTACCTCTTGCTGGAGTCAGGGGATAATAAAAGGTGATTCTCAGTCCTGGGTACTCCAAGAACCATCACAGTAACCACTAAAACATGTTGATTTGCAGCTAAATAGAGCCTTTGCTCTAAATTTGGTGTTTCTTTTTGCTAACCAGGAAAAATACATCTATAAATATTTATTTAAGCAACTATATAGCTTAACTTGCATTTAGTCCGATTTTTATTTTTTATGTTAAAAATGGTGCATTTCTTATTGACTTTTTTCCTAGTGGTTTGTGTCCAGTTCCATTTGGATGGAAATTAAAATTCCATTAAAATGCATAAAAACAGCATTTACTATTTTTTTATTAAATAAAACTACCTGAAAAGTATCGGATAAATAAATACAAAAGTTTACCAAACCATGTTTNGCTAGCTATTCGGTCCCTAGTCCTAGTCCCCCTTATTCTCATTCACATCTAGCTCAATGAGTTACCATAGCAATTTAAGGTTATTATAGAATCCCCAAAATGTTACTATCGGGCAACTTGTGGTGTTAAGTGGCATATTGCGGCATATTTTCCAATCTATTGCTGCATAGTTTCCAGAACATCAGCACTTAACACATTTTTTACTGTAAGCTTACACTTTACTGGTACAGGGTTATCTCTCAATCAACTAGTCATGCCAACCTGTTTTAGGCCTGAGGCGTTCTATGACCAACCTACATATCTTACTGACCTAAAGCCTGTAGACCTTGCATTACAGCTTTATCTTACTTATATACCTAACACATTTTTACCAATACATGCTTCTCAATCCTATACCCCTATAATACTATCCCACATATTCCTACAGTTTAAATCTATTCATTAGACACTGATTACATATGGGATAACCACAACAATAGAAACACAATTAAATGATTATATAAGGGGATTAGCTACAATCTTTTCAGTATAACAGAGCGGGGAGAAGCACTTGGTATCCATTCACTGAGAAGACCTCTTGTGGAGTAGGGGTGCTTCATGAAAGTTTGGTTCCTGTGAAGCCAGCCAGCTCTGCAACAGACTGAACTCTGTGGGCTAGGGAACCTACTTTATTAGATAGGAAAGATGATAGTTAAGTGTAAGATCTAGTTTGCCTTTTGTGGTTTTGTTTTGTATTGTAACCATTTGTTTCCATCACTATAATTTTTAGTAGAATTTCTATCCTTTCTTACAGAAACCTACTTTTGTTTTATGATAAGTGCCCACCAGTGCTGCATGTTACACAGAGACAGTGATTTAAGGTAAAACTGCTTCTTTAGGGGCAGAGGATCTGGGATTTCTGTGAGCAGCCTGTGTCAGGAGCTAGATATCACAGAGCAGGGGTCGGCAACCTTTCAGAAGTGGTGTGCCGAGTCTTCATTTATTCACTCTAATTTAAGGTTTCGCGTGCCAGTAATACATTTAAATGTTTTTAGAAGGTCTCTTTCTATAAGTCTATAATATATAACTAAACTATTGTTGTATGTAAAGTAAATAAGGTTTTTAAAATGTTTAAAAAGCTTCATTTAAAATTAAATTAAAATGCAGAGCCCCCCAGACTGGTGGCCAGGACCCGGGCAGTGTGAGTGCCACTGAAAATCAGCTCGCGTGCCGCCTTCGGCACGTGCCATAGGTTGCCTACCCCTGTCACAGAGGAAACCTCCAAAGGGGACTCGGGGACTGGGGTGCCCCTATCATTAACCTGCAAGGCAAAGACAGGGCTGGCATAGCCCAGAGGCAAGTGTATGAGTGGCTGACAGGTGGGCGATGTGAGGGAGCTGACCCCCAGCCACCCCAGGCAAATCTACCTCTTGCTGGAGTCAGGGGATAATAAAAGGTGATTCTCAGTCCTGGGTACTCCAAGAACCATCACAGTAACCACTAAAACATGTTGATTTGCAGCTAAATAGAGCCTTTGCTCTAAATTTGGTGTTTCTTTTTGCTAACCAGGAAAAATACATCTATAAATATTTATTTAAGCAACTATATAGCTTAACTTGCATTTAGTCCGATTTTTATTTTTTATGTTAAAAATGGTGCATTTCTTATTGACTTTTTTCCTAGTGGTTTGTGTCCAGTTCCATTTGGATGGAAATTAAAATTCCATTAAAATGCATAAAAACAGCATTTACTATTTTTTTATTAAATAAAACTACCTGAAAAGTATCGGATAAATAAATACAAAAGTTTACCAAACCATGTTTTACATTTAAAACTAGCTGATCTAATAAACAAAGGAAATGTTACGTGTAGTTAATGAATTGAACTGGTTGTTTCTGTCCACCATTGTCTTTCAAGATTTTAGAACTAATAGATCTCACCCTCTCACACCTAATTTTTATTCTTAGACTGGAAGAAGAAAACAAGCTTTCCTGCTTTTTCAGCTCCTAATCAGTGTCTCAGCTTTGAATGAACTAGCCACGAAAGTAGTTGAATAAACCACTGCTGCCAAAAGCTGGTTTAGCACTTCAACAAACCCTTGGCCACTGACTTCCACTAGTTCAGTGGTTTGACTTTCCTTAAAACCTGGCAGCAAACATGTACTGCTAACATTATTTTCTGTATATAACTGAAAATTTGAACAAATGTAGTAAGTTTAGGCCTTAACATAGGTGGTTGGTTTCAAATTTAAATGGATTTTTTAAAATTAAACCTGTATTTATTTTAAATGTTAAAAAATATATATTAAAAAAATCCAATTTTTTAAAAATGATAGATATTTATCCTCCCTGTCCACTGCACACACAGCTCTCCCCTTAGGGAGAGGCTGTGAGAAAGAACAAACCATATGTGACCGATGTGCTTAATGCACTCTTGGAAGGTGTTCAGATACTAGTGAGGAGGGTGGTATAAGAACCCATCTAAAACAGAATATATAAATTCTACCTCCCTCAGTTCTCGTCTATAAATGGGGAGAATTCCTGGCCTCTCCCTGGAAAGGTAATGTGAGTGGTCAATAATGTTTAATGACAGGTTTCAGATCTTTGGATAAAATCATGTTCTAGACTGAAATATTCTGGTTTGTATTTCCTTTTATGTTCCCTGGATTCCGAAGCTAAATCCAGTGGGGGGGCGGGGGAGGGGGAGGAGGAGGAGAGATCCTTTTGTGACTTTGTGTGAAATCAACATACCTAGGTGCTAAAACATGTCTTAAGGGCTCCTGTTACAAGCACCTGTTGCAACAGGCTCATCATCCCTTTGGGAGCAGCCCACACATTTTACTAAGGGTTGTGTTTTCTCTGTCCATTTGTCAGAGGTTATGCAAGGGACAGGGGACATATTTAGGAACACAATTTCCAGCTAACATGGTGAGGAAAGTTGCTGCATTGCAGGCGAAAGTCTCCTGCTTTGTTCTAAGAAAAGGAGATCAAAGATCACACTTCAAAGGATTTGACAGGATGTCAGCGCAGGACATGTTTGTTTTGGGGCTGGAGTGGAAGACATGAAGACAGTGTTCAGGATGGTTCTCTGGGTCACAGGCAATAAAACAAACGTTCATGATGCTATATGCTGCTTGTCTCTCCACCCCAGAAGCAGCTGTATTTCAGCAGTGCTGCATGGTACATACTTTCTGGAGCACCTTGGGATCCTTTAAGAGTAGAGTGACCAGATGTCCCGTTTTTAAAGGGGCAGTCCCGTTTTTGGGGACTTTTTCTTATATAGGCGCCTATTACCCCCCACCCCCTGTCCCGTTTTTTCACAGTTGCTATCTGGTCACCCTATTTAAGAGGAAAGGCACCAGGAGTGAGGTTTGAATGGTGTGAATTGAATGAGGCAGGGATCCCATAATGAATAAGACAGGGCCCCAAGACTCAGGGCATTCCTTTGCACCAAATTCTATTTGCAGTTACCTCAGCGTAAACGTGTAGTAACTCTGAATTCCTGCCAGCGTAACTCAAGCCTTGTCTTCACAAGGGAAGAAGGTATGTTCTGACCTCATGTTAACTAACACTGGTAAAATCCTGCTGTGGACAAGGCCGTTGTAGTTTTCACATGTAAGCTAGCCTAGCCTCCTCCCTAGTGTTCACCTTGACTTGTTGACACATGTGAAAACTACAAGCTGCTTTGTCTTCACTAGCTTTTTACCTGGTATTAGCTAGCTGTAGTTATATACCCCTTTACTGCCTAGTGAAGGAGACGGCCTTTTTGTTCCATTCTCTCCCTCCATAAAATTGAGAGGACAATACTTACCCACCTCCTGGGGGAGCTGGGAGGGTTAATTCATTAGTGTTTGTCTTGCTCCTTGAGGTCCTTGGAGGGAAGGTTTCACAGATATAAGCACTTTGATAGGTAATGTATGTAATCATCTGTTCTACTGTTAAATGAGTGATGTTTGAACACACATAAACCGCCCTTTCCCATGGGAAGGGCAAAGGCACAAAACTTTTAAAGCAAAACTTTGATCAAACTTTCCCCAAACTCAGAAGGTGCACGCTTTCAATTAAGGATCAAGCCAATTCTTACTGGAGCCAAACCGGTTCCTTCCTGCCCTAATCAGTGAATTCAAACTTTCCCCTTAGCCCCACTGGCTCTATCATAAAGGAGAAAAAATGCTCATTAAACTCAGGGAGAGTTGCATAAAGATGGGGAGATGCAGGAAATATTTTGACTAAAGGAACCTCCGGTTGTAACTTTCCCATCTGATTTTATAGAAGCTATTTTAAAGTCACAGCATTTGTGATACACAAGCAGCTGGCTGGGCACAAACGAATAATTACAAGCCAGGTTTAAAGCTTATATGGGAGCATCCACACACAAATTACACTGGTTTCACTAAGCCAATTGAAAGTAAAGGGGTGCAACTTGTGTGTGCAGATAAGCCCTTTATCGGGCGGCGACAAAGTGGTGTTTGTGCCTTGGCTGGCCAGTGAACATATCCGAAAGGAGACTAATGGGTGTCCTATACAACAGACAGTTGATGAGGGTCACAGGTAGAAAGGCATGTATGGGCATCGGGTCAGTCTTGTGGCAGGCGTCCTCTGGTCGGGCGAGGGCTCTGTTAAGTTATGTGATAACAAAGCCTTTCCGGGTAGAGCCAAGCTTCTTCCTCATGCTAAATATTTCCAGAATTATCCTGTGTTCATTTTTCTGCCAATGATTCATTTGTATGTCAATACACAGGTTTTTTTTCCCCTGGTGCAATAACTTTTGCTCTATTTCCTTGCTGGTAATGACTCCACAAGCATCTATATGACAAACTCCTAAAGATAGTTAACTAGTGCTTTGTAGCTGATTCACTTTGTGGGCAATTCCTCTAGAACTGAACAGACCATGATAACTTCTATGGAGGTATTATTGTGTCATTCTAAAGAATGCAATAGCTCCCTGCTGGAGACCTCTATCAAATAATTTAAAAAACCCTAGAGATCTTGGGTAAACTTTTCAAAAGTGCCTAACTGACTTAGAAAAGACTTGTGGGAAACTGGCAGTTTATTACATCCCTGCTACCATTTGGAGTTACAAACTGGTTCACCTTTACATCGATTTTACCTTTCACCTCTCAATAACTCATTCTTTTTCTTAGCTAATAAACCTTTAGTTTACTATAGAATTGGGAGTCAACGTTGTCTTTGGTGTCAGATCTGGAGTACCAGTTGATCTGGAGTAAGTTACTGGTGTCTTGGGACTGGAAGCAACCTGACGTGGTGTGATTTTGGGGTTTGTGACCTTTTATCACAAAGTCCTGTTTGTCTGGGTGGCAAGATAGACTGGAGAGTCTAAGGGGACTGTCTGTGACTCCATGGTAAGACTGGGATAGTGATCCAGGAGTTCACACTTGTTACTGGAGTGGTGAAATCTAATGATAGAACACACCGCCAGGGTGTGGTGTCTGCCCTTGTTTTCTGACAGTCTGCCCTGAGGTCGGCACTCACAGTTGCGAGTCACTCCAGACAGCGTGGCACTAGGCAATATAGTCATACAGATAATAATAACAGCAATTAGTCTCATCACAGCCCTGAGTTTTATTACTGCCGTTTCACTCAGATTAACAGGCAGTTAGGAAGAGAGGTGCCTATTCAACAGGATTCACCATGCCCCGTCTTTTAGATATAAATTAGATTTAAAAAGATGCATTGTTGGCAAGTCCCCTGCATTTCAAAGTTACAGGCCTTCCCTAAACCCAGCTGCTCTAAATTACAGGGTCAGATAACACTCTGATGGGGAGTAGGGGGACAACAATGCAGAAACGGGAGCCCTCTGGTTATTGCCTTCA
Source organism: Platysternon megacephalum (assembly GCA_003942145.1). NCBI lineage: Eukaryota > Metazoa > Chordata > Testudines > Platysternidae > Platysternon > Platysternon megacephalum. The sequence goes on along the minus strand of QXTE01000040.1, from coordinate 4,006,491 downwards.
AGAAATATGTTCCCTAAGCCATTTTTTCAAACAAAGAGCCCTCAGTTTGCAGCAGTCTGTGTCATGTCCCCGGTTACTGAGAGCTCCTGCAATCAAAGTCCTGAGATCTGAGAGGGCGGTGGATGAACTCGTGCGCTAGGTGCATCTATTGGACGCTCATTAAACTGCAGAGCTGGTTGAGAAACAAAGACTAAAGCAACCAAAGTTCCTCTGGTACTCAGTGTAAAAACGGTGATGGGTTAGCTGGCTGCTTCTTTCATATTCCAAGGCCAGAAGGGACCACTGTGATCATCTAGTCTGACCTCCTGCGTAGCACCAGCCAGAGAGCTGCCCCCAAATCATTCCTAGACAGATCGTTTAGACAAACATCCTGTCTTGATTTAAAATTTGTCAGTGATGAAGACTCCACCCAGACCCTTGGGAAACTGTTCAATGATTAATTACTGGACTGTTAACAGTTTACACATTATTTCCAGTCTGAATTTGCCTAGCTTCAACTTCAAGTCGTTGGCTCACGTCATACTTTTCTCTGCTTGCCTGAAGAGCCCATTATTAAATATTTGTTCCCCATGTAGGTACTTATAGCCTGTAATCAAGTCCCCCCCCCCCCCCCCCACCTTCTCTTTGTTCAGCTAAATAGGTAGACTCAGGGAGCTCATTCACAATAAGGCAGGTTTTCTAATCGTGTCACCCTTCTCTGAACTCTCTCCAATTTATCAACACCCTTCTTGAATTGTGGGCACCAGACTTGGACGCAGTATTTTAACAGTGGTCACACTACCACCAAATACAAAAGTAAAATAATATCTCTGCTCCTCCTTGAGATTCCCGTTTATGCATCAACGGATCGCATGAACCCCTTCTGGCTGCAGCATCACACTGGCAGCTCATGTTCGGCTGATTATCCACACACATACACAACCCAAATCTTTTTCAGCGCCACTGCTTCCCAGGATAGATTCCCCCATCCTGTAAGTATGGCCTATGTTCTTTGTTCCTAGATAGATACATTTAGCCATATTAAAATGCATATTGCTTGCTTGCACCCAGTTTACCAAGTGATCCTGATCACTCTGTATCAGTGATGTATCCTCCTCCTCATTATTACCACTATCCCAATTTTTGTGTCATCTGCAAACTTAATCATCACTGCTTGTCCCAAAGTCTTGATCAGGATTCGACACCTTGTTCAGTCCAGAAGCTTTATTTAATATTAAAAAAAAGGTGACAATGAAACAATTTGCTGCCTGGGAGGGAGCTCAGAGATGCTTTGCTTGGTTGGAAGGTCAGATTGCACTCCAGTGGCAGAACCCCCAGCTGGCTGCAGTACAGAAAATCATGGCTAAAAAAGATCTGAAAAGCGACTCGTAAAGAAGTGCCATTCTAATGGGTTATCAAGTAAAACACCAAAATCAGCAGTTGGGCCCAAAAGAGAGTGAACGAAATGGAGAGAAACAAAGGTGGGAGGAATGGGGTGAAAGAATGTTTTATAAGTCACTCTATGACAACAAGATATTAGTATTCATTATTAGTTCTATTTCAATATTCATCAGTCATTTTATTGTTGTTAATAAATAACTGACATCAGTCGTTTGCATTTCTAGAACTCATTTCATCAGAGCCTGTGAACAGCTTTACTTACTCCTCCCATCACCCTGCGTGAGGTAACTCAGTATTATTATCTCTGTTCAGCAAGTGGGAAATTGAAGGCAAAATTCTGTCCTGACCTGCACCCCAGAGAACCCACTTAAATCCATGGGACAAAAGGGAGTTGTAAATAAAGGCAGAATTTGGCTCATAAAGTAACTGACCTGCCCAAGGTCACACAGTGAGTCAGTAGCAGAGGTGGGACTGGAACCCAGGAGTCCTGATGGCTAATCCACTGCACCACATTCCTTCCCTTACAGGGGAAAACTCAAGAGTTTATATTTTTATTTTTTGATTGAATTAAAGTGGCTCCTTTTTCCCTAGAGGTAAGGTGGATCTCCTAGTTCCCTTGGAGCTGTGAAGGCCTCTTCATTTCCCCCTTTACACTCCTGACCACTCTCTAGGTCCAGACCAGTCGGCACATGCTGTTCTTTCGCCAACCAGAAGGAGGCACTCTGGAGTAGAATGAAGCACTTGCCCCCCAAATGGAGAGTTTTGCTACACCCTCTTCTCCTCCAGGCCCGTCTGTCTAATGCAGCCGGTTTTGTTTTTAAAGCAGTCATATTTATGTGTCTCCACTCCTGTAAAAAAAAATCCAAGACCAGGAAGTAGAGAGATGATCATACTGGATATTAACTATGCACCACTGAGATCACTTTGGCCTCCAGGCATCCCCTCCCCTGTGTTTAACTACTGTAATACTGGACTGTAAAGTGTTCTGGGAAAGTCCCCCCTGGCCACCCTGCTTGTCTACCCTACCACGTTTTGCTGACAAAACTTATGTCAACACCCAAAAGTCGACAAAACAAAAATCGCCAAAGGGTGTTCACACTTGCTCCCTCTGTCGACAGATCACGTCCACATGGGGGACACCATCATTGAGAGTGTGAGCAATGCACCGTGGTGCATAGTGCAGTGTTGTGGGAAGGAAGAGCTGATCGCTGCATGAGTTCTCCCACAGCCCCCTCAGCTGCCGAGAGCAGCATCATGAGCAGCTCTGGGAGCTCTCCGTGCTGAGTACTGGCAAAGCAGCACCACAGTCTGTCCCCCTCCCCTGGCAGCAGCAGTCTGTGTTCCTAGTGCCGGGCAGAACAGGAGCAGTCCAATGATTTGCTCTTTGTCTGTTCCCCAAACAGAGCAGCACACGGATACTTCCCGGAGCTTTGAAAGGAGAGGGGTGCATGCCTGCAGGGCAGCAGAGATCAAAACACTAAGAAGAGCGATCAGGGCAGGCATTGTGGGATACTGGGGAAGCCAGTTCTGTCCACAAAACAATCAGCAGCGTCTACACTGGCTCTTTGTTGACAATAAAGGGAGGGGAAAAGACAAAAGTCTCTCGTAGGAGTGGAAGTTTTTTGTCACCAAAACTGGGCATTTTTCGCGACAAAAGTCCCATTGTAGTGTGTACGCTCTTGCTGTTTTGTCGCCAAAAGGCAGTTTTTGGCGACAAAACTTGGTAGTGTAGACAAGCCTAAGTGTAACACCCTACTCCCTGGACCAAAAACAAAACAAACAACCAAACAAATCCACCCACAGCACCTACATTTAACCAGGAAAGATAGTAACAAGTATATTTCCTCATTGGTGTCAACTAAATTTCCCCACAAAACTGCACCCACATAAAGGGGGGATGGGTAAAGACCCCTTTAAACAAAATCAGGCCTGAAGCATATTAGGAATCCAGGTCAGAGCCAACCAAACCAGGAGGTTTAGAATGCTGGTCAAAGATGAGCCTCCAAACCTTTCTGAGTGGGGGGAAACTCAGGGTGGGGGTGGCCCGTTGCCTACTGGAAACATTACTTTGCATGGTGCTAACTATCTAGTATCAGAGGATAACACTACCAGGGAACTTTATGTTGTACAGCAGCTTTCAGACAAATTGCCCCTCCCACAATACGTTGCAGAGTTCATAATGCAATAGAATTAACCCTACCAGCAGAAGGCCATTCATTTAGAAGCTTGGGCATAGGGGCGGGGAGAGAAAGGTATTTTCAGCGGAGGTAAGAAATGAGCTGGAAGAAGGACAAGATGGAGAAGTACAGGCAGGCTGTTTCCAGATGGTGAGGGCGGTGGAGGAGAAGACTCTCCTGCCCAGGGAAATGGAGGAGGCTTGTGCTAGACGAGTAGAAGGGGGAGAGGAAAAGGGGGCAAGGACCCACTCCAGAATGCTGTTATGTAGCTTCCTGCTGGGATATTCCTCTGAGATCAGCTAGAGACACTCTTATACAAGACACAGAGGCTGCAGCAATGAGTGCTGTCGCAGGGGATTTACAAACGAGGACTCCATCGAGACTATTCCGCTTGCAAGGCAGGTACCCTGCCTGGAGTGAAATACCATTTCCACAGCAATCCAATAAAAGACAGCGCTTCACCCCACGTCAGATCCGAGGTTCTGTCCGGAGACGAGGGACCTGTACGCAACATGTGACACTCCTCATCCATCTCAGGATTCAAGCCTCTGTTCCCCCAGTTGGACAAGGCACATTTCTCAGGTCATTACACACCCATCCTTGCAAGGGTTAAAGACACAGTGGCTGACTTTGGAAGTTCACATCTCATGTTTGAAACAGTCTTCACCATTTTAAATAGGTTTCTCCTACCCAGGGTTGGATGAGCCTATCGGTGAGTTTTCTCATTGGCTTCAATGGGCTTTGGATCAGGCCCCCAGAGAGGGTGAATGGCTCTGTACTACTTGACTTGTACTGAGAGACTCTGCAGTCAAACAGACTTTGTTTTTTCACCTGGTATTTACTGTTGTTTCAGCTGTGTTGCGGGGATTTTGCTCATCAGGAAGAACAGGGTTTGTAAACCCTGTTCGAACCAAACCTCCTAGACGTGTGCAGAATTTCCCCCCACTCAGTCCAGCTTGTGTGTCTTTACCTACTCTCACACACGCTAGTGCTGGGATCTCAGTTAAACTTTGCGCAGATCAACGCACACACTAATTGGTCCTGTCTTGTATTAATGGTTTTTCTGGTGTCCAGCCTAGCTGTGTCCTCTCTTAGCTGATGTCAGGAAGGGCAGTTAGGTGATGGGAAAGCCGGACAGAATAGTTCTATAGCAGGGGTAGGCAACCTATGGCACGGGTGCCAAAGGCGGCACGCGAGCTGATTTTCAGTGGCACTCACACTGACCAGGTCCTGGCCACCGGTCCAGGGGGCTCTGCATTTTAATTTAATTTTAAATTAAGCTTCTTAAACATTTTAAAAACCTTATTTACTTTACATACAACAATAGTTTTGTTATATATTATAGACTTATAGAAAGAGACCTTCTAAAAATGTTAAAATGTATGACTGGCACGTGAAACCTTAAATTAGAGTTAATAAATGAAGACTCGGCACAGCACTTCTGAAATGTTGCCGACCCCTGTTCTATAGCATAGTGTGCTCCATTGTCCATTAGCATTTCTGTAGGACTAGCTAAAAGTTTCCTGCAGGGAAACCAAACATATATCTGCTCACCAAGATGGGAAGAGTGTAGTTAGTGGCTAGAGCAGGGGACTGCAAGTCAGGACATCTGGGTTGTAGTCCCGGCTCTGCCGCTTACTCACTGTGAGGGCGAGTCATTTCAGCTCCGTGCCTCAGTTTCCCCACTGGTAAAATGGGGAAACGCTTCCCTACGTCTCTGGGGTCGAGGGTTGCATGGGCTAGCTAACTATTTATACAACACACTTCCCATAATTACGCTGGTTCTACAGATGTGGGCACTGAGGGGTGAAGAAACTCCCCAGAGGTCATCGAGTGAGTTAGTGACAGAGCCAGGAATAGATTAGGAGAGACAAAGCTGTATCCACCCAAACAGCGCCTTCCATCTCCCGCCTGACTCACCTGCTCATGCCAAAATGCAACCACCAGTCCCAAAGCGGCATTGTGATGTCACATCACGCTGTCATCATATTCCACCCTGGGCTGCCACAGCATCCATGGCTAAGGGCTCAGGACTGTGTAGGAGCCACATCAAGTCTATACAATTAACTCCCGCCCTCTCCATCAGTCCATCATTGTACTGATCCAGTAACAGCCCAGCCCTAGGGCAGGAGTCAGGGAGATTGTTCTGGACAGGCCTGGTACAGCTTATCAACACATTTAGTGTATTGTTTCCTTTGACTGTAGGATGTGAAGGGGGAAGACAGATACTTATTCCACACTCTAAATAGCAGCGTCAGAGGTGAAAGACTCATCTTGTGGCTTCAGTTTAAAAACCCTCTTTCATGGCACCACCGCGGCAGACCAAGCCTTTAGCACAGGCCAAGCGCCGGAAAAAGAGCCACCTAATGCTGGTGTTTTACTGGAAAAAGAACAAGCAAGGGAAGAAACTGCCCTCTCCTCCCTCGGAGCCTTCCGCATCTTCACCTTCTCCTAGTCCCACTGAGACCACTGCCCCTAGCAGCAGCACCCAGCCCAACGTGCCTGGTGGAGCTAAGCTGAGAGCACCCCGCAAGAAGAAAGGCAGCCCAGCTTCGTCCAGCTGCACTGCCCCGGAGGACGGAGCTCTGTCTGGCCTCCTGGGGGGAGCCTCATTTGTTGTGGCCGAGAATAGGTTCAAGAGGAAAGACTGCCCAGTCTGCCAAGACTCCATGGGCAAGAAGAAGAGGGATTTGGGTTCAGCAGCCAGGGTAAGGGCAATTGGACGGGGCAGGTCTGGGCAGGACTGAGTAAGGGGTCGGGGAGTTTTCTTGTCACCGCATAGGGATGGTTGAAGGGGGATCAGAAATGGTCCCCGAGGAATAATTGATGGAAGGGGGATCATTTCCCCGACAGGAATGGGTAGGGGAGGTCAGTCTCCCTAGGAAGGGGTAATGGGGATGCCAGGGGAAAGGTTGATAAGGGGAGCAGGGATTAGCCCAAAGGAGTGGCTGGTGGGGATTATGGGTGGGTGGCAATGGAGGACAGGAATTGGAGGCTGGGAACACACGCATGGGAAGAAGGCAGGCGTTCCATATCCAGAGAGAGAACGCCATGCTTCTACAGATGTTCCGTGTCTGTAATATTCAAAAGAGGCCGCTTCCATGAGAGCCAGTGCTAATGTGGGAAGCATGAACTACCTATATAGCAATTGCATATCTAGAAGTCACACCCCGCTAACCTCAAGAATGGCTGATGACCAATGCAAATCCTTCTGAGAGTGTGTATGACCTCCAAACCCCTCCCCACCAAATGGCCACTCACCTTTTTCTTTACTTCCCACCCCCATTCCCTTCACTTTCCTCCTCCATTCCTGGGACATTTCACATTTGTCCTCAAAAACTGCCAGATTAATTTCACTTTATCTGCAGACCCTTGCAGGGGCTCTTAGCTTTATAGATGACCCACCTAAGGCTGAGCTACAAACCCTGTGATCGTTAACCATCCTTGTACGTACAGTTTGCAGGCTCCACATTCACTCCTGGTCAACATTTCCTCCTCTCTTCTGGGGAGAAAAATTCGTGTGTTTCCAGTTCTAACCCTCCAAGCAAACTCATCTAGCCAATGCATTTTAATGAGGCTTCTAGGTACTGGAAGTATTTTTCTTTGTCTTCAGAGTCCCCATTAAGAGCGTTGGAATGTTAGGGCATGTCTACACTACAGCAGCACAGGCCCAATGCAGCAGCTGCCCCTCTGGAGCACTGCAGTGCCGCTGCTTCCTACACGGACGGAAGGGGTTTTCCCATCAATGTAGGGAGTCTACCCCCTGGAGAGGCAATAGCTAGGGCAATGGCAACATTCTTCCATCATCCTAGCTGCACCTACAGTGGGGGTGAGGTCAACCTAATTATGTCACACAAGGTGTGTGATTTTTTCCCCCACAGCCCTGAGCGATGTAGCTAGGTTGGCCTAAGTTTTAGGTATAGACCAGGCCTGTGGCTCTCATAAATCCATATTGTTTTGGAGTTTAAATGTCCTTGTTTGTTCCCTTAAATATGGGGTTCTCAAACTTTTGTAGTGTTGACACCTTTCACACAGCAAGCCTCTGAGTATCATCCCTCCCCCCCCCATATAAATTTAAAACATTTTTTATATTTCACACTATTATAAATGCTGGAAGTGAAGCAGGGTATGGGGTAGAGGCTGACAGCTCACGACCCCTCAGTAATAACCTTGCGGCCCCTTGAGGGGTCATGACCCCCAGTTTGAGAACCCCTGTGCTAGACTGAACAAGCTGATTTAAATGCAAACTGAGTGGAAAGGGCTGTTCTATCACAGTCTTAATGCGCTTGCAAATCCTTTGGCTTTCCTGACCCTAGGTTAAGAAGAAAGTGCAATATTCAAATTGTCCACTCAATACAGAAGAACTGGGGCGAAACACATGGGCTTTCCTTCACACCATGGCAGCATATTACCCGGATCATCCCAGCAACACCCAGCAACATGAGATGGCTCAGTTCATGGATTTATTGAGCAAGTTTTATCCTTGTGTAAAGTGTGCAAAAAATCTAAGGAAAAGGTGAGTCCTTGTGGAATAAGGTCTAGTCTGCTCACAAACATGCACCTGTTTAACTAAACCAGGGGTAGGCAACCTATGGCACGCGTGCCAAAGGCGGCACGCAAGCTGATTTTCAGTGCCACTCACACTGCCTGGGTCCTGGCCACCGGTCCAAGGGGCTCTGCATTTTAATTTAATTTTAAATGAAGCTTCTTAAACATTTTAAAAACCGTATTTACTTTACATACAACAATAGTTTAGTTATATATTTTAGACTTATAGAAAGAGACCTTCTAAAAATGTTACAATGTATTACTGGCACGCGAAACCTTAAATTAGAGTGAATAAATGAAGACTCGGCACACCACTTCTGAAAGGTTGCCGACCCCTGAACTAAACCAATGCTAGACTTTAATTGGATATTCTTATTTAAGTTTAGTTTAAACCTGTTCTTGCACTGGTTTACATTTAAATTGGTTTAAAAAAATCACACCTTACATTAAACCAGTGCAACCCTGCATATAGACAAGAATCAAGACAATCTACATGCAGGAAGCTGGCTTCAGGTGCTGGTCTCTGTTAATGCGGGATGTAAATCAGCCTGTTTCCCAGGGGTGCAGATGCCTTTTCACCATCCCCAAATGATATATTCTGTGTTTAAATGCATCATAAGACATATCACTAGTAACACACAACTCCTGAGACAGCGCAGGCTCTGTGGTGGGGAATCCTGTTGCTCACAGGAGCTAATGGACCTGAGAGCACTCCTCCAGCAATGGTGTTTTCAGTGCTTTTGAATGGGTTCCAGTTTATCACAATCTGTGAGAACCTGTTACAGACACTGTGGATACAGTCAGCCTGTGTCATGCTGGGGAAACAGGGACTTTCAGCTTCCAAAAACAACCTCTACCCAGCAAGTAAAATAATCAGTTCCACAAGCTTAACCAGCAGAAAGCAGGTAAACATTTGAGCAAGCCTGGTATATCTTCCCTCCTCTAGAGGGCAGTGTTACACCTACTGTAAACTGGAGCCTATTCATTACACACAATGGGAATTGTATTATATTACTATTGTTATTATGATTACGGTAGCACTCAAAATGTGCTCTCTAACTATAGATGAAGGCCTAGTCCTTGCCGGACAAATGTACGAAACCAACAAGGAGAGGGCAGGGGTTTGTATTGGAGACATAGATACTGATTTTGAAAAAACGAATTACAAGGAGCCCGAAATACACATCAGCTAAATGTTATTAAATCTGCCAACAGGTTTTCTCCTGTAAGGAACTGATCGATGGGAATATTTTAAAGTATTAGTGAGCCCCGAGAATGTGATGGTTTTTGCAGAGGCAAAGCAGTTTGGACGGGGGCATCCAAACTTTGCCTAGCTTGAGTTAGCATCAATAACTTGCCAGGAGCCTGAAGGGCTATAAAACGGAACAGACTGCAGACGCCTCATCATTAATGAGAGTTATCAGTTATTAAGATATGAACTATAGAGGATACAAGAATCTGCATGGTGTGTTTCACCTTGACGAGTTGAGGTTGCTCAGACCAAGATGGAGCATGGGACCTATATTTTCTGTAAGAACAATTTCTGTATTGAAGATAGGGGTGGCCTCTGGCCAGCACTATAAACTCTGCAAGCACTTTAGCGACTCCTTGTTTGGAAAGTGAAATCAGTGACTCTGGACTGGAGTAATTAGTGTTTTGATTCTTTTCCACCTCTGCAGTTTAAGCATAAAAAAGCCAGACACCAGCAACAGGAAGAAGCTATCCCAGTGGATGTGCCTGCTTCATAACGATGTGAACAAGATGTTGGGGAAACCTGAGTTTGACTGCTCCCAGATGGACGAACGCTGGCGAGAGGGCTGGAAGGATGGTTCTTGTGTCTAGTTTATGGAGATGCCATTGCAAATAAGACTGATGTTATTATGATTTAAATACAATAAGAACTGAACCTGGTGCAATATAATTAAAAACAATACAAGGAAACATCTGTGTACGTGTCTGAAATGTCTTTATTTTCTCAAGAAGCTTCCTATTTTCACCTGCAACTTAGAGAGCTCATTCCCCAACTGAATTCTCAGGGAAAGAACACAATTGTAAGTGATTATGTAGCTGCTACGACTAGGACTTTAGGCCAGTCATGGGAACACGGTCACAAGTCATGACAGAAATTGTGACAAGTTTTATCAGATCAAGCCTTTAAATATTCCATAAGTCCACTGATGTCAACATGTTAATACATGTTCACAGGAGCATGACCTTAAGTTGTGTTTTCCATCTTTTTGTTTCCTTTACTCAGAGCTGCCAGCATCTCAGACCAATTAATGGGGACTGGAATAATGAAATCACCTTTAGCCTCAATTAAGTTTTTGAGAACATGGGGGACTGTAACATTTTTGTTTAAAAACTTAAACATGGGTCTCTCCCTGCTAACTTCAAACATGGATTTACATGGTTATCCCATATTGTACATGCTCAAAACAGTTTTATTTTCTAAACCAAGCCAACGCACAAAGCCTCAGTGAGCATCACATCCAAACCAAATTTCAAACTTCAGCCATTTTGGGTAGCCCTGTCTAAAACTTGGATAACCAAGAATTTTGTAAACGAGAAAATTTTATGTTTTTCACCTATGGCAAGAAATGGATGCAAGGATGTTATTCAAAGTCAGTCTTTACCGCTCAGGTTCTAACTACAGACAAATCTGCGTAGGCTCCCGCGGATTCTTTTATCCTATTTGATGAAGTGGGTATTCACCCACGAAAGCTTATGCTCAAATAAATGTGTTAGTCTCTAAGGTGCCACAAGTACTCCTGTTCATTATCCTCTTTCAGTTTCACTCTCTGTAGTGGCTGCTCTAGGGTGGGCCACAAAAGGGGGAAACCCCCAAGAGAATTTTTTCTTTTTTCTTTTCTGTTTCCTTCACCTCTTCCTCCCTTTCATCTTTGCTCCCTCCTCCACCATCCCTCCCTCAGAGGCATCTCTCCCGCCTGCCAGGCCGCCTCCCCTGCCCAAGGCGAGCAGTTGCAGCGGGGGTGAAGAATGCCACCCGGCCCAACATGCATTGCGGTTCCAAGATGGCGGCGCCCAGTGAGCGGAGAGGAAACCCGGCTTCTGGCCCGTCTGCCGGCCCCGGCCCTTTCCCCTTCCCTCTGCCCGGGCCGCCCGGCGCCGGGGCGGAGCAGCAGCCCAGGAAGAAGCCGTGCCGGGCCTGCACGGATTTCAGGAGCTGGATCCGGGAGCAACGGAAGCAGACGGCCTCGCAGAGCGGGGTGAGGGGGCGGCCGGGGAGCAGCGCGGGAGGGGCTGGGAGGAGAGATGAGCCCCAGCGATCCCCATGCCCCTCCCGCCGCGAGGGGGAGGATGGTTCCCTTCACGAGTTCCCCACCCCCTGTAATGTGCCCCCTGGGAATGACCCCTCTCCAGAATCCCCCTAGCGTGACCAGATGTCCCGATTTTATAGGGACTGCCCTGTTTTTGGGGTCTTTTTCTTATATAGGCTCCTATTATCCCCCCCCCACCCCCGTCCTGATTGTTCACACTTGCTGTCTGGTCACACTACATCCCACTCTCCCTACAGACAATGGTTGGCAGGGGAGTACGAATGAGCCCCCTTTCCCCCCTCACTCAATGAAGGAGGGGGGCATATGAGTGAGACACACACTTCCCCAGGACTCCCCTTACAGGATAGTATGAATGAGAGCCCCCACCCCGCCAGCACAGCCCTTCACAGGCTATGGTTGATGGGGATAGGAATGAGACACCCTCTCAGCACTCCCTTTCACAGGCAGTAGTTGATGGGGGGATATGAATGAGACCCCCCCCCCCCCCAAAAAAAAAACTTGTCTTCACCGGCAATGGTTAATGGGGGAGTACGAATGAGAACCTCTCCCCACACCGCCTCCCCCAGCACAGTCCTTCACCGGCAATGGTTAACGGGGGAGTACAAATGAGACACCCCCCCAAACTCTCCTTCACAGGCTATGGTTGACAGGGGGTAGGAATGAGACACCCCCCACCTAGAACCTCCCCTTCACAGGCCATGGTTGATGGACAGAAGGAGTATGAGACTATAGGCAAGTTACTTAACCTCCCTGTGCCCCTATCAACAAAAAGGGGAATAATCATATTTGTCCACCTCATTTAAAAGGAGGTTTAATTAGCTAATATCTGTATGGGCCTTGAATTGAAGGTGCGCTAGAAACACAAAGCATATGGGGTTAGTGTAAGGTATGTTCATTTTTTATCCCGAGTACTAATGTACACATATAACCCTCTTATTTTTCTGACCCAGGAAGCGTATGTTGAAGAGGAGAAGGAGAAGCCTCCAGATTGTCCTCTAGACAGAGAAGAACTTGGGAGAAACACATGGTCTTTCCTTCACACTATGGCAGCATATTACCCAGATCACCCAAGCAATTCCCAGCAGCAAGATATGACACAGTTCATTAACTTATTTTCCAAGTTTTTCCCTTGTGAAGAATGTGCAGAAGATCTGAGGGAAAGGTGAGTCTTTTAAAAATATATCCACAGGTAAGAGATCAACCTAAAGTGTTGGACTCTAATGGTCTGGTTTGCAGATCAACTTTCCCAGTAGTTGGTATCTTTATGCCTATTCTGTATTGTATTTTGTGTTGCAAAAATGTAGTTTCATGATTGAATAAATCATAAACAAGGACACAGGACATATACATTCAGAGGACAAACACTCTACTGCTGTCAGACAGCACAGTATCTCCAAGAACTAGTGAAAGGAGTTTTGTTCATTTGCTGGTTCGAACCTGGCTCATAAGAATGGCCACACTGGGTCAGACCAAAGGTCCATCTAGCCCAGTGTCCTGTCTTCCAACAGTGGCCAATGCCAGGTGCCCCAGAGGGAATTAACAGAACAGGGAATCATCAAGTGATCCATTCCCTGTCACTCATTCCCAGCTCACTACCCAAACTCTGCTCACTATACAAAATGTTCTTCTGAACCCCAAAGGGCAGCCACATTCCCAGGTCAATATTAGGTTGGATCTTACTCAAAATAGCACACTGCCAGCCAATCCTTTAGTGTCTAAAACTAAAGGTTTATTATAAAGAAAAAAGAACAAGAAGAGAGTTGTTAAATGGTAAAGCAATTAGGTACATACATGAGACTACAAAGTCCATCTATCAGGTTCTTAGCAGTGTTGGTGAGTTCACTGGCTTGAAAGTCCCTCTGGAACACGTCCACAGCTTGGATGGGTCATTCAGTCCTTTGTTCAGAGCTTCGTTTGTAGAAAAGTTACTCCAGAGGTAAGAAGCAGGAACGAAGACAAAATAGAGAAGATGCAGCTACTCTTTATATTCTTTTAACATGTGGCTTGTACTTCCTTTGTCCCAAACACAAGCTTCACAGCACAAGGCATGGAAAAGCCTTGGAGTTCTCTGTCCACAGGCATGTCCTTACATGTCTTGCTGACTCATAAGGTGTATCCCCAGGCTCCTTTCCATGGCTTCATTGTACCACTGATGACAGGCTAGGCAGTGCTGATGCCAATCTGTCTGGAGGGTGTCACCCAGAAACACAGCACAAGTTTTGAAATACAGATATACCATCCATATCTATAACTCACAATAAAAAGGTGATACAAACATATAAACAAGATTAACTTACTTGACCAATCATAACATTTTAACAGATACCACGTGTCATATCTGCTCAGGTTCCTTGCAATTTTATAATATTGCTATTAACAATATTATAAAGTGTTCCACGTATTCCATACAGCGTCACACAAAGCTAAGAATCTCTGGTATCAAATCAATATCCTAACCTAGCAGGAAAAGTGAACTGCATGAAGAAGTTTATAGAAGTGTTTGCGTGCTTCTTTCAAAAGGTGACTAAAGATTCAGTACAGAGCTTCATATTTGTTACGTGAAGATGAGAAATCCTCTTGTCTTTTACCAGAGCAAACAGATCTTAAAAAGCTACTCCAGTAATGATATTTTTACTGCTGTGGAGGGGTACCAATTTATCACGATTAGCAGCTGCATAATGCAGATTCTGTGGTTGCTAGCCAGCCTGTGTCACATTGGGGAAATAGAATCAACGATTTTGAGCTTCCAAAAACAGCCTTGCCTCAGTGACTGAAAGAATCAGCTTACGTTAGCTCAGGCAGTAGAAGGAATGGCTGAATACGATACATGAGGAGGGCTGACATATATTCTGTTTGCTAGAGAGCGGAGCTTCATTTTCTGTACACCCAAGCCAATTCATTACCCACAAATGGAATTATCTAGTGCAAAAAAAGATAGTTTTGTATTTGAGAGCTCGTTAGTGACTAAAACACCTTGATGGAGCCCAACATAGAAAAGATGCTCATTATTATTTACTTAATTTGCCAAGAGATTCTCTCAAATCAAATTATTTATGAGCCCGAATACTTTTGCCATGGATAAACTGTTTTGATTGGCATCTAATTTTTTCCCAACCAAGGATGTGACTGATAAGGAACTTCAGGAGTGCACCTAACTCACATGCATCCAAGCCAATTGCAGCCTTTAATGTGGAGGTGCTGCCTGCAATGAATACAGATCTCGGTATGCTGGCCTTTATGATCTCTGTGAGACATCTCAAAATAGAGGATGAGGGAGGCTCTGACCATCTGTGGGCCACACACCTGCTTTGGACAGTGAAATCAGTGCCTATAAAGTAGTAAACAGCGTTTGATTCCTCTTCCCTCTGCAGATTACACACAAGTCAGCCTGATGCCAGAAGCAGGAATAATTTATCCCAGTGGCTATGCCTGCTTCATAATGACATCAACAGGAAGTTGGGGAAGTCTGAATTCGACTGCTCCCGGGTGGATGAACGCTGGCGAAATGGTTGGAAAGATGGTTCCTGTGATTAATCTGTAGAGACTCTACAGGAAATCAGACCAATTCTAGTATAATAAGAATCATCCCTGATGTGAACTCAGTACAAGGAGATGCAGCTCAATAGTTTGTATGTGTGGCTGACATGACGTTTGGAAATAAATGTGTCTCCTGCTCTAAAAGGCAACTCAGAGATCTCATCCCAACAGAATATTGTTTTAGGGGGTAACTAATATATGGTCATGTAGCTGCTGGGACTGGAACCATATATGTGCCAAAGGAACTGCCAGAAACTTGCAAAACTCTGTCACTGGGACAGTTCACAGTAAGAAAAAGTCTCTCAATTTCTATAGTTCTAGGGGCACCTCGTGACTGCTGTTCCTTTCACTTTTTACAGAGTCCTAGCCGCCTCCTCTTCTACATTTTTGTTTATCTGCAAACATTGCCTTCAAGTTTTAGGCAGTGCTTTTCTTCCTCTGTGTCACTTCAGCCTGTTCTGCTGGTCTTACAACTGGCAGCCCCACTACAAATCCATAAGTCTGTCCTACCATGTCGTCCTTGATCTCTTCTTCCAAAGTCTATGAGCTGTTGTCTGTTAATGCTATTTAACCATTAATTCACCTGCCGCCCACTTACTTGCTAAAAGGCCTCAAGGCAGGGAGATTTTATTTAAACATTACAAATCATGGAATCCAGGTCTCTCATTCCAGCCATGATAAATATCCTCATTTTGTGTGTTCCTTTGTCTAATCTTCCAAGAGGGCATTGCAGGAAGAAAAAAGAAAGAAGCACAAAAACCTCAAGTAGAACAAATGGCACAAATTAATTAGCTGAATTTTAAACATTGTGATTTGATTGCTAATTGTTTGGGCTCATTGGGAGCATGATGTAAGAATTCCCACGGAACCACCTGCTTTTAACGTATATATTTATTTTTAATCTCTGCTGTGAACTTTTGTTGTTTGTAGAAGTGGTTGCAATGACGTGAGTGTGTGTTATCTGGTTGTAATTAAGCCAATTCAGATGAGTTTTACATATAAGAGTGTGTTCTGAAATCCTTGATAGATAATCACAGACTGGACTGGTCTGTATGCTCCTAAGGTGAAATTCTCTCTTGGGTAGGCCCTCTGGTCTAAGTTCTGTGCAGCATTTGAATTCCACTTGTCTTGTGTTAGTTTTAAATAATACCTAGGCCCTGCATTGTGGACTTAAAGTGGGGCATGGTGTGAAATTCACCCCTAGTAACTGGTCAAGTTCCATACTGTGTATTGGGCTGCTAGGTCTGCACTCTTTGTGTGTGTGTGTGTGTGTGTGGGGGGGGGGGGGGGGGGGGGGGGGGGGGGGGGGGGGGGGGGGGGGGGGGGGGGGGGGGGGGGGGGGGGGGGGGGGGGGGGGGGAGTGAGAGAGAATCTCAGATGAACGTGAAATAAAAACAGCTTGTTTAAAATACTTTAGTTGCTTTCCTGGACTTTGTCTATGTAGACAAATTTAAATTGTTAGAATTATTGCAAGATATTAAAGATATAGCATGCAGCCTTTTTTCCTTAAATTTATAAGGATTTCTGGGTACCAAATGGTCACGTGACATTGTGTGAAATGTGACAGTATCTTCTGGGTGTCTCTTTTCTGCTGATGTTTTAAAACTATTTGGGGTTTTTTGGTGAGCATCCTAAGTGTGTCGTCTCCTGAGTTACTTCAACATAAGCAGTGATTTATGGAAGTAGATCGGGGGTGACATGGAAATTGTAATGGGTGGTATCTCTGTAAGTGAACAGGGCGCTAATACCTTCTATTAGCAAACATCTGATCCCAAGACTATGGTACCAAGGGCTCCTTGGAGAACATGTAAACAATCAAAGCTTTGAGAAAGTGTTCAGATGATTTGACCCTCTATTACCCTTTCAAGCCAGACCTGTTAAAACAATACCATACTGTGGTTTTTTCCAAGTTAGTTGCATTCAGCAGGCGGTGTATTTTATCTCACTGTCTGCAATATTGATCCTATGTGTAACCTTTCATTCTAATTAAACTGAAGCTTGATTTCATATCATTTTTATGATTTAACTGAATTGGGACCTCAGGACATGATTCAGGTTATTAAAAAAAGCTCATTAAAAGTGTCTCGGTGTATGTTTAGCTTCTTGGAACCAATACATTCCAAATATCTCGCCCTCAGAATCAAATATTTACAATAGTGTGAAATTCATACCTGTGCAGAGGATCAGCACAAGGCCTATGCACCACTAACATCCCTCTGCAG
Source organism: Platysternon megacephalum (assembly GCA_003942145.1). NCBI lineage: Eukaryota > Metazoa > Chordata > Testudines > Platysternidae > Platysternon > Platysternon megacephalum. Next base: position 3,989,328 of record QXTE01000040.1, on the reverse strand, counting down.
ACCTCAAAACGGTGCTTAATTCAATATCCTCAGTTAACATCTGCCTATTGCATTCACTCATCAGCAAATTCTGGCTACTTGTTTGTTAATAGGGCAGATTGTAACTGCACCGAGTGGTTAGCTGGTAACAACACTAACTTTTGCTATTATCTTTTTTCTTTTATATTTACACTTTACATGACTGCTTTGATTTGTCATGGATTTCTCAGGCCTAATTGAATATCTGTGCTTTTGCTTCATGTTTTTTCCCCCTCATTGAAGGTCACATCTAACATTTTGATCTTATTTGTGCAATTTCTTTAGGATGTTTGTAGTCATGTAGGGAGGGAAAAAGCATGAGTTTCTAATCGTTTAATGTGTATGATGAATGTAGTTCTAAGAATCAGTATTCCTATTGATATCAAAATAGGACAAATTATTTCACCACTCCATGGGGCTTTATGAAGAGAACAGATCATAGAATATCAGGGTTGGAAGGCACCTCAGGAGGTCATCTAGTCCAACCCACTGCTCAAAGCAGGACCAATCCCCAGACAGATTTTTGCCTTAGATCTCTAACTGGCCCCCTCAAGGATTGAACTCACAACCCTGGGTTTAGTAGGCCAATGCACAAACCACTGAGCTATCCCTCCCTCCTGGCCTGTGTTTGTATCCCCATCTGAGAAACAGTAAATGGAATTAAACCTACTCCACAGGGTTATTAGAAGGCATCATTAATGCCAGTAAAGTGCTGTGATTCCCTTCAGTGAAAGGGGCCATAGACATGAAGTTATTCTGTAGGCAAGGTTCTTGCCTGTCAATTTTTGCCCTAATTTGGCTAAGGGCGGAGTACCTGCTACTCTCATTGTCTCAGTGGAAGACAAATTGTGGATTCAACACACCCTTTCAGGATCAGACCTGTAACTGCACCACAGAACAACTGAAGTGTAGCAGAACTCAAGCAGACAGGTGTCCAGAGTTTTCATCCATAGTGGCTAGTAGCCCATGTAAAGGGGATATTCATGTTAACTACATGCAAGCTGCCCGGCCTCAAGCTCCCCTGTGCTGCCGCCAGAATGAGGGAGGCTGCAGCCCCAACAGGACTTCCCATTATGTGATGAACTAGGGCAGGGGTCGGCAACCTTTCAGAAGTGGTGTGCCGAGTCTCCATTTAGTCACTCTAATTTAAGGTTTTGTGTGCCAGTAATACATTTTAACGTTTTTAGAAGGTCTCTTTATATAAGTCTATAATATATAACTAAACTATTGTGGTATGTAAAGTAAATAAGGTTTTAAGAATGTTTAAGAAGCTTCATTTAAAATTACATTAAAATGCAGAGACCACCAGGACGGTGGCCAGGACCTGGGCAGTGTGAGTGCCACTGAAAAGCAGCTTGCGTGCCGCCTTCGGCACACGTGCCATAGGTTGCCTACCCCTGAACTAGGGTGAGGAGAGGCAGGTGCTCCTTAATGATCACCTGGGGTATAATTCCAACACTGCTCCTTGCAGCATTTAGCATCACAAATAGCGTTCTGCTCTCACTGGCCAGTTTGCATTCACAATGGTGGTGGGGCTTGCAGAACAGAGATCAGGGAGCAACAAGGGAATCATCTGACTCACGAATAAGGCAGCTCTGCCTCCCATTGCTGGCAAGTCATCTGTGGGGATGCTGACTGAAGCTTTGGGAGGGACGATGTCTAAAATTTTCCCAAGGATTAACTGTCTCTGTGCAGCGTATTGGGTGTAAATATTCTCCTTTACAACTAGAGCACTGGGGATAGTTCTACCCATTGATTTTTTTACCCTTTAAACCTGTGTCAGCGAATGTAAGGAATCTCCTCTTCCCTGCTGCAATTTCATGATATCCATCTTATGTTGACTGCTGCAGACATGGACTATGCTCTGTGCTTTTTTTTTTTTTTTTTTTAATTACTGCTGGTTTCCTAGCCCTACAAGCCTCTTTTGCCTACAGCACAGGGGATGGCAATGCAAGCTCCCCCTCCAATGTGCATTGATGTGGAGGGTCTGCTTGCAGGAATGAAAGCATAAGCACTGTCTCCATGGATATCCAATACCCAGCACTTCTCTGGAGACTGCCTGCAAGGTAGTTGTGATGTGGGCAGTATCCACTGGGAATGAAAACACTGACTCATTCATGTCGATCACGAAGCAGCTAACAGGTTTAGGGTTGTTGCTTGTTACTAACCTAGATCAAATTCGAACCAATGCTCATATTCTATTACTAATCCCTTGAGCCATCAACTTCATTTTTATGATTCCTCTTAAAGTTTCCAGTAACAAAGATAACCAGCAGCACCGGTATTTTATCTGCCTAGCTTTGAAACTGTTCTCCCTGCCTTGGGCATGTGATAATCTTGGTCTATCAGTGCTTAGTGAATCAGAAGCTTCTACAGCACCAAGATTTGTAATGGAGTCCTCATGGGTACGCTGCAGGAAAGACTTCTCCAGTGGAAAACCCTGCAACCTGAGTGGCAGTGATTAGATCAGGGCCCGGTAGGCGGGACTCCTGGGTTCTGTTCCTGACGCCCACCGCCTCGCTGTGTGCCCCATGCCCCACTCTGCAGGGCAAAGTGTTATTTCTGTGCATTGTGCCGGCACAGGTGTTTGCTTTTCCTCGATGTTACAGCAATCCATCCATGTAAAAGCTCTGTTGGGCCAAGTCTTCTTCTCATGCATGAAACACCATCACGCTTGCCCCTATAGCACTGCCCACCCCAACCCCCTTTAGGATCTCAGCTACACTGTGATGTTGACGTTTGTATCAACTCTGCCGAAGAGTTCTTTTGCATTTCAACCAAGTAGCCACTGGAGGGCAACAGAGCATATATTTCCTTGACTTCCCCATTTCTTTCTCATGCTTTTAGATCACAGCAGAAACTGTCTAAGCCACCCCTGGGTTTCTGCCTACTTAAGCCAATGGCATGTTGATTTTCACCCTGGGTCTGTGGTTACCTGCCATGTGCACTGCTCCTTTCATTGTTCCCTTTTATGGAGAGAAGTGAGAGAGGGGGAACTCCCCTGCCTGTCGCTGAAATCTGCACTCAGCACCACAGGCAACCACCCACCAGCATCCAGACAGTCTGTCCAGCGTGCCCTCTACCTGGTGTTCCTAGGAGTTATTCCCAATATGTTGAAGAACCCAGCCACTGCTCCCAAGCATATGGCAAATAAGGAAATGGAAAAGCCACTTTAAAAGCATTTGTCTCATCTGCTCATTTTATAAATCATTTTCTCAGCTAAAGGATTTTTCTGGGGTGTCTTTATTTTTTGCTGCATTGCAAATGGTGCTAGATTCTGTAAAGACAACTAAAAATAATAATAGCTCTTAGCATCCGTTCTCAAACCACTTTACCCATTGGGGAAACTGAGGCAGAGAGGGGTGAGGTGACTTGCCCAAGGTCACTCAACAGGCTATTGGCAGAGTTAGGAATGGACCCCAGGTCTCTTGAGTCCTAGTCCAGTGCTTTAGCAACTAGATAATCCCTGCCCATGTGTTGTGTCAGCTCCTCCCACCTCTGGGGGAAGGGCTGCCCTGCTTCTTCCTCCCTTGGGTGGCCTGCTGCCAGAGAGTAGCTTTAAGTTATGGTCTGCTTCACAGATCCTTCACCCAATGGCAGAGGCTGTGGAGGAGATCAATTGAATCAGCATGTTTCCTGGCTCTCTTGCTTCCTCTCCAATCAGTGCCTCCTACCTTTTCCTGAAGACAGCCTAGCCCAGGCCTGAATTGGGCCCCTGTGCTGCAACCAGGATCGCATCTGAACAATAAGAGTCATTGATCAACTCACTGTTTTGCTGTCTCTGCACCAGCGAACAGTGCTGAGGTCTCAATAAGAACAAGGAAGTTCATTATTATTTTAAATATACGGTATATTTATATATATTGCAGTAGCACCTAGAGACCTCAAACAAGCCACGCCTGACCGTGCTGAGTGTTGTACAAACAGGAAATGATAGTCCCTGGCCTTAAGAGCTTGCAGGCTAAAGACCAGATATAACAGGTGGGTGAGATGGTAACAAACGTAATAGGATGTGTACCATTCTTAGCCAGGAGCAGTGATCACAGCTCGCTTTGTGTGGAAGAACCTCTGAGTTTGCATGGGTGCAAGAGAGAGCGAGCAAATGGCAATGTTAAATAACCCCCACCCCCGTTTAAAAAACCAAGTCAGACATTCCACCCAGCCCCCTTCAGAGTGTTTCTCTCTTTTGTTAAAGCACTGAGCTGTATTTTCTAAAACACAAGCACTGGACCGTGACAGTGAGCACTTCCCCCTTTGACTCTTAACTAGGTTTAGACAGGAGCCAGCTTTTCTCTGCCTTTGTCATTTACAGCTGGTGTGAAACGCTACCAGTGGTGTAAATAAGTGGAGAATTGTGACTGGGTATGGTTTACGCTCACTTTGGACAAGTTTAAATGACAATACAAGGTGCAAAGTAGTGGAGAAGGTTGGCCTTGGGGGGCTGGGACTGAGGAGATCTTGCTTCAATTCCTAGCACTGTCAGACTCCCTATGTGACTTTGGGTAAGTCAGTCTCTCTGGCCTTAGTTCCCCATCTGTAACATGGGGAACATTCTCCCTCCCTTTGCCTGCCTTTCCTGTTTAGATTATAAGCTTTTTGGGAGTGGGACTGTGATTCTCTCTGAGTATGTACAGCACCTAGCGCAGTGCGGTCCTGAACTTAGTATGTGCTATTGTAATATAAGTAGGCTCCACAAGTTTTTTTGTCAAGCTGCAATTTTCCTTTGAACTCCAGGGATTCCTTTAGTATTCACAGTGCATGATCATTTAAAACACAAAAAGCATTTTCAAACTGTAACTGCAGACCCCATCCTCATCACCCATGTCTAGGTTTTTGCAGACCTCGCCTGACAGCTCTTGTATTCTCAGGCAACAGAGAAATACAAGACCAAACGAATTGCAAGTGCTCCTCTTGCAAGGGTTCCTAATGGTTCACTGTAGCTCAGATGAGAGCTGTAGTAGCTACACATGTCAGATCACCGCTCAGGCTACCATGAATCTGCCCCTTGTCTTTGTAGCTGTCCATCTCTGTTCTCATTACCATCCCTGCTTTGCTGGAGTACTGAACAGTAGCAGGTGACTAGTGCAAAAAGCAACTGTTTGGTCTGGCTCTCCACAGAATGTGACTTGCTGCCCTAGATCCAATGGTATGGAGTTCAGCTAGGGATCCTCTTTCCCTTACTTCATAATGAATTGGATGAATCTGAGCTCTTTCTTGACCTACCAACATTCAGCCCTGGCCTCATGCCAGGCTAGATTAAAGGTTTGGAAAATCCAATATTTGGAACTCCCCCAAAAATGTGTTGTGCTCTGAAACCTTTAGTGAAGGAACAAACGCCATGTTCACTGGATTGGATTGCACTCCCAGAACTCCCCCCCCCCCCCCCCCCCCCCCCCCCCCCCCCCCCCCCCCCCNTTTTTGGCCAGTCTTGGGGTTTTGTGAACCCATCTGTCTAGTGCAAATACCGTCCTAGGGATGCAGAATGCAATGAACCAAGATTCCCCAGGCAGTTTCCATTAGAGAAGTTACTCTCCACTTCCCTTCCTTTTACAAAAATATCATCTTGTGTTTTCTGCTTATTAAATGGCTGCTGAATTCCACCTCAGAGGTGGCTGCATTTCAGCAGAGGATGAGTGAACATTATATAAGTAGCCTTAAGGTAACTTTGGGATGCTCCAGAATGGAAGACGCTATGTAGTTCTAGAATAACAGCGTGCTCAGGTATTGTCAGTGGACTAATCCATTAGCTCTGGTACTGTGCATCATGGATTCCCACACACTCCCTGAAAAGATTTCCATTAGCTCTTTTCTATCTTCCCAGAGGCTAATTGTATGAGGCAATTTTGTTCAGATGCTGGTTGGTGCCAAGCAAAGCATTTCAGAGCAGCATGATCATAAACAACAACATGTTTATATTTGCTAAAGGGCAACGCATTGCAATTGCATGTGCCAGTCCAGTAATAAGCAGAGAACATGCTGTATCACCATTCCCATCTGCTTGAACAGACCAGGTCAAATTCAGCCTGATGTGGTTTAGCTGAAGTCACTGGACTTTACACCATGGATGAAATCTGGCCCGTTGGCTTGCAGGGGCCAAGCATGCCGATCTGAATCGGTTTCACTGTAAATTCATTGCCATCAGGGCTGAAGAGTTTCACATCGGTAGTTCGTTTTTCGGGTTTCAATGAAGCAGATGTGGCCATAGATTGGGTTAATCTCGAGTAAGAGCAGGGACAGAGAAAAAACATCGTCCACTGCAACTCTGGTGCAGGGAAGAGGTCAAGGACCTTAATGCATTTGATTACATTGGTTTATGTTGCCGGCTGCCATACTTCATATGGGCCTGATCCTGTGCCCAGTGAAATCAGTGCTAAAGCTGGTCTAAAGCCATTCCACGGCTTTGTCTACACTAGCACTTTTGTTGGTAAAGCTTTTGTCAGCCAGGGGTGTGAAAAAACAGCCCCTTGACCGACAGAAGTTTCCCGGACAAAACTGCTGGAGTGGACAGCGCTAAGTGGGCAGGAGAGACTCTCCTGCCGACATCGCTAATGTCACTCAGTGGGGGTGGTTTAATTATGCCGGCAGGAGAGCTCTCTCCTGCCGTCAAAGAGCGGCAACACGGGAGACTTTACAGCTGTGCCACTGTAAGGTCCGTAGTATAGACATAGCCTAAAAAGCAGCATGAGAGGAGATCAGGGCGTCGTTATGGGCCTGACCATGAAAGTCAGTGGGAGTTTGGTTGTTGACTTCAATGGGAGCAAGATCCCACACTCCGGGAGCTAAGTGGATTAGATTAATATACAGGAGAATTTCAATGTGGCAGCTGTGGTAAAGCCCAAGGCCCCCATGACCGGGATATCTGAACATCTCCAGGTGCTGGTGTCGGCCAACAAGAGCCAGATGATTTCTGGGGTACAGCAGGAGGGATCAAGTGAGTTTAAACCAAGTCCCACAATTCCTCTGGGTGGTATCTCATCATCTGCCACAACATTTTTCCAGAATGAGTAGAGCCTAAAGGCAGCACTGGGTACCCTGGGATACCTCCTCAGTGTGCAGCACACGTCTATCAAACAGCGCTGCCTAATGTGAATACGGCTTCAAAAGCAAAGGAGCTTACCCCAGTGACCAGTGTATGCACAGCAGTGTGAATGGACACAATCACTGCAGTATAGGGATATAAACTATCCTATAACTTCTGCATGTAGACAAGACCTGAGTGATGAAGGGGCAAATCCCCTTCTCGGGCTGTGTCTAGACTGAACGTTACGGCGGCACACCTGCAGCGCAGCGGCGGTGCCATGGTAGCCCTTCAGTGGCGACATGTACTACGGCGATGGGAGGGGTTCTCCGGTCACTGTAGTAAATCCACCTCTGAGAGGTGGTGGCAAGGTCAAGGGAAGGATTTCTGTCAACCTCGCACTGTCTACACGGGGACTTAGGTCAGCTTAACTACGTCACTCCAGGGTGTGGCTTTTTCACACCCCTCAGCAACATACCTGGGTTGATTAATTTTCTAGTGTAGACCAGCCCCTCAGTGACACAGGAGTAACTACTTCACTGAAAGCTACATAAGAATAGCTAGGAGCAGAATTCACCCCAGTGGACACGAGCGCGGATTGGGCACCCATCAATAAAAAAGAAACAATTGCAATTCTTAATGATAGAAGAATAAATGATGGATAACTATGGATTGACAAGAACAAGTGAATACAAGCCCCCAGACACAGCAGTCAGTAGGGGTTTGGGACGCCTGCAGTAATTACATAATCAATGTCTTGTATTATATACATGTAGCCTTCTGAATTTCTAAAACCCTCTAAGAAATGAGTGAAAGATTCACAGCACCCGGCTATTTAGAACAACTGGTCTCGTTTATACTCATATCAGGCCTACTAATGCGTTTTACAATGTCTTTTCCTCTCTCAAAGAATTTTATCTCAGTGCAAAACAGTTGCTGCTGAGTGTTTTATCCCATGCTCTAAGTTTAGTTTACTGCAGCCATGAAAATCTGCATCAGGCCAACTGAAAGATTAATTAGTCAAGTCTCTGGGGTTAATGTTGACATTTCCTTCCCATATCTTTCAAAGCAGTGACTCCAGCTGCTGGGCTCATGCCCAAAAACGAATCAGGTCTTAGAGCACTGTGGATGTGCAGGCTGTTAATGCTCCAGTCATAGAATCATAGAACTCGAGAGGTCATCTAGTCCAGTCCCCTGCACTCATGGCAGTACTAAGTATTATCTAGGCCATCCCTGACAAGTGATTTTAAGAGCAGGGTAGACAAACCTCCAATGATGGAGATTTCACAACCTCCCTAGGCAATTTATTCCAGTGCTTAACCACCCTGACAGGAAGTTTTTCCTAATGTCCAAACTAAACCTCCCTTGCTGCAATTTAAGTCCACTGCTTCTTGTCTTATCCTCAGAGGTTAAGGAGGAGACAATTTTTCTCCCTCCTCCTTGTAACAACCTTTTCTGTATTTGAAAACTGTTATCATGTCCCCGCTCAGTCGTCTTCTTCTCCAGTTTTTTTCAATCTTCCCTCATAGGTCATGTTTTCTAGACCTTTAATCTTTTTTGTTGCTGTCCTCTGGCCTTTCTCCAATTTGTCCACATCTTTCCTGAAATGTGGCGCCCAGAACTGGACACAATACTCAAGTTGAGGCCATATCAGCGTGGAGTAGAGCGGAAGAATTACTTCTCGTGTCTTGCTTACAACACTCCTGTTAATACATCCCAGAAGGATGTTTGCTTTTTTGCAACACCGTTACACTGTTGACTCATATTTAGCTTCTGATCCACTATGACCCCCAGATCCCTTTCCACAGTACTCCTTCCTAGACAGTCATTTCATCTCCATCTTGGGGGGGGAAGACCTGCCTCATCTCCCACCACAATGTATTCAGTGTTACCAATTCTCATGATTTTATCACGAGTCTTGCTATATTCGGTGTTTTTTCTTAAAGCCCCAGCTCCTGGAGTCATGTGATTAGGTAAGCGTCTCAGTTGTTATCTTTTAAGAAAGGTAAATTATTAGGCACCTTGTGTCTGTAGATAAGTTTGAAAATGTGACAAGCACATTCTGACAGCTCAGAAATAAAAAGCAAATAAAAAGAATCTCACTTTTTTTTCCTTCAAGGCTCATGATTTTGGGGGGTGGGGGGCAGTCTAGCTCCTGGTTTTTGAACACTATGGTTTGGCAATGCTGTGCATTCTAGGAAAAGCAAACAGATACAACAGAACTGATGCAATCCTACAGTGCTTGCCCCACTCCTGCCCTGCAACGGGGAGCTGGAACTTCCTGTGGACTGTGAAGCTGGGCCCTGTGGCAACTCTAGCTGCAAGAACATGGAGGGCTGTTGGGGGTGGGTGATGAAAACGTGGTCGGTCTGCAAGGATCTACTGGCCGTAACCCTACATAGAAGCGGCGCAGTGGGCTGTGGCTGCTATAGCCCATGGCTGTGCAGACGATCTGTGCCCCTTCCCTGGGGGGAGGGAATTCCATCTGCACAGTGTAAACACATATCACAGGGCTTTTGTGGATTATTTACCTAGTCCACTGTGGTTCTAAAGGAGCCATCCTGGTCTGTCATGAAGGAACACAGGACCTGTCATGCTGGGGCAGAACAGTGAGCTAGCCAGTCTGCTACCCTGTCTCCAACCGAGACTTATCCTGCGTGCTTCAGAGGCAAATCGACCCCCGTCCAGTCGTGCAATATTACAACATAGGGAAGGGGCTGGATTTCTGCCTGACATTTCAGACATGCCCCCAGCTTATCTGTTGTATACCCTGATACTGGTTTTCAGCAACATGAAATTAAATGGGATAAGAAGTGCAGTTTACAATGGGTAGCGGTTCTGCATTCTGAGCATAAAACCAGCAGGGAAGGAAAGCTAAAGCCACTACATGATAAACTGTTGCACAGGATGTACTGGACTCTGCAGAAGTTAGACAGATGAGACTTGAGGGAAAAGCGACAAGCCTCAGATCTGGGATCTTTCTGCGGAACTTAATTTATGTGCTTTGGTCATGCTCCAAAGACTCCAGACTTAATTTGGTCTGGACATTTATTTGTCCTGAAATTATTATCATTTGTATTACAGTAGTACCTAGAGGATCCTGCCAAAATTATGGCCTCATTGTGCTGGGCACTGTACAAATACATAGTAAGAGACTATTTCTGACCCAAAACACTTGTAGTCTAAATAGACAAGACAGAGTGTGGAGGGGAAATAGGGTGACCAGACAGCAAGTGTGAAAAATCGGGACAGGGGGTGGGGGGTAATAGGAGCCTATATAAGAAAAAGACCCAAAAATTGGGACTGTCCCTATAAAATCGGGACATCTGGTCACCCTAAGGGGAAATGCGGTATAGAGGTGAAATGACTTGTCCAAGGTTACACAGAGCCAGGAACAATGACCACGTCTCCTGACTCGCAGTCCAGTACCCTATTCACTGGACCAAGCTGCCTCTCTGCACAATGGATCCCGCCACAGTTTAGTATCATCCATTGTTCTGAGACTGAGAAAGTATCTGTTCACAGCCTTGTCTTCTGCAAAGAGGTTATTGCTGTGTCAGTGGAACACTGATCATACAGCAACCGTTAGAACAGGGACCGCCAAGGTGAACATGCATCCTTAGAAAGATTAATTTATAATATACAGGTACAAAGTTAACTATCAGGGCACAGTGTCACTTGGGGGAATTTTTTGGTTCATGTTAAAAGCTACTCTAGTATTGATCTTACCCATTCATGACCACTTGCATCACTACACTGAGGGTAGCGGATCATAAGTGTACCTTCATAAACAAAGAGCTATATTGTGTGAACATATAAGTTGCTAACAAATGTAAAACAGCAAAATCAGGAACAGTTACATCACCAGAAAGCAACCTCCAGGCAGCAATCTCAACCTTCCAGCACACATCCCTAGTCTAGCTCCAAACAAAAACTGCAACCTTACCTCTGACCTACATCCATGAATATGTCTCTTAAACCATCAGCACAGCACTAAATGCAAATATAATCCTATTCACCACTCACTTTAGTATTCTCTAATTAATGGCTAACTAAATGCATTGATTTTCCCATCCTCAGTGGAGAGTGTGAAAACTTAGAAAGTATGTGATCTCTGGTACAGATAAGTAAAGGAATGGGTACTTTGCAGTGTCCAAAGAAGGGTAGCTTCTGCTACATGCACACACCCATAAACACACGTGTACAATATATCACATAAACACATTGTCACAGTATATACTCACTCCTGAGTCGCCTCCTTATGGTTGCATCTGGGGAATCAGCTCTCATCGGGTCTGGCGCCCCCTTCCATCATTCGCTCCCCCTGCAGCCTCTCTCTCCTCAGGACTCAGCCCTCCAGCTAGGTCATTATACACCCCCCCCCCCCAACCCCTCTGGTATCAAAGTCTCTCTGGACCAGCTGTCTGGTTGGCATCTCCCACAATCCTGTGCCACTTCTCAGTGACTGGTAGAGGAACCCAGGCCTGCCCACTATTCCAGGTTCCAGCCCTGGGACCTTAAAATCAGCAGTCAACGTCTGCACAATCTCTAACCTTGCTGCTCTTTCCCTGGGCTGCTTCCTAGTCCACCTCCTACAGGCTTTCTTCTCCCTTTCTGGGTAAACCCTTCCCTCAGGGCTTCTCTCCCCTGCATCCTGGTTTCCTTCTTTTCCCTCTCTAAGCCCAGAGAGTGACTATCAGCTTCTACACTGCAGCCCCTTTCTTCTTCAAACTTCCTGGCTTTAGACCTTAGCTAGCTTCTCCCCCAGAGGGGCTTTATCAGCCATTAGTCATTTTCAATTAAGCCAGACTCTCCACCAGGTGCAGCCAATAAAGTGAATTGGTCCTAGCTGCACCAACTTAACTCCTTCAGGGTTGGTGTGGGGTGAACAGCCTGGCACACACATACATACAACACATGTACAATACATCACAAACACACAACACATCCCATAAACACATGCATACAATATATCATATAAACACACAACACATCCCATAAACACAGAGGGGATGTCGACACTGCAGTTAGACATCCGCGGCTGGCCTGTGCCAGCTGACTCGGGCTCGGGCTAAGGGGCTGTTTAAATTGCAGTGTAGACGTTCAGGCTTGAGTTGTAGCCTGAGCTCTGGGACCCTCCCACCTTGCAGCATCCTGGAGCCGGCTCCAGCCTGAGCCCAAACATCTACATCACAATTAAACAGCCCCTTAGGCCCAGCCCTGTGATCCCAAGTCAGCTGGCACAGGCCAGCCACGAGTTTTTAATTGCAGTGTAGACATACCCATCCATACAACCCATATATCCTCAACTATTTTTCAAAAGGCAACACATTCGACATGTGACCCATAAAGGCCACCAGTGGGTGGGGGGGAAGGCTGTGACTTTGGTTTGCTGTTGGATTGAGCAGTGGTGTCGGGAGTATCGGGATTGCATGCTGGGAGGAGCATTTAGTATGTCTGAGATTTCTGCTTGGAGCTTATTTGCTGATGCCTTAGCTGTTCATTCCTCTGTTCTGAATGCTTGTATGGATGGTATTAGCTATAGGCCAGAAACCTTCATCGTCACTCAGGGTGTGGAGTTTTGATTGTGAATTTCCTTGTTCTCATTGCACATAGTAAGTTCTGTGATGACAGATAGGGGCAAAGGGAGAAAGGCGGTGTAACAATAATACTTGTAAGAATAATACTACCACATTTCTGCCTAACTAGCAGTATGTACAATGTAGCTTGCCACCTGCCTGGCTGTTATCAACCACTTTCACTACAGAGCTGAACGCAACCTTAACTATGGACCTGCTGACACACCTCCACAAGCTCACATTGTCCTGCCCGGTGCCCAGGCTCGAACCCTAAGATGGTTTTTATTTTGAGTGTTTTTACTTCTAGTGCACAATTATTAGGTACGCTTTCTGATTGACTGATGAGTCACCACCTCTCAGGTGTCGATTAAAATGTGTATTTAGGTCTATGTCTTCATCTTTGAATCTATGTGCGTGTGTTATACGCGTTATTGGTTACGCACATCAAACAATAAAGGGTTTTATTTCACAAATAGCACCAGTGTGTGGGAGTGGTGGGGTTAGGCAGAGAGGAAAAACTCTGGCTTTTCAATGGTACATTGTAGGCAGGTATGCTACAGTAAGGATTATACTGAGACTCACCAGTTCAGTCCACATAGGGCTCAGTCCTGTAAAGTGCTGTCAATTCCCACTGAAGTCAGTTGCAATTTTTGACCACGACCAATCTGGTCTGTGTCCTAGAAACAAAAGGCTCCAGAGTACCCAACAAATCTTCCTGAGCTGTCTTCTTCTTCCTCCCTTTGAGCCTTTGCCACTCGCTCTGGATCTTTGCCTTTTACTTCTTGAGGTCTCTATGGACCTGATCCTTTCCCCACTGAAGTCAATGGGAGTTTGCCCATGACTCCAAATGAAGCAGGATCAGGCCCTACACACATAAATGTCTCTGGGTTTATCGTTTAGGGATGGGGATTTTCAAAAGCACTCGAGTGATTTAGGAGCACAAATCCCATGGAAAGCCTTGTGCTCCTAAGTCACTTGGGCCCTTTTGAACACCCCCCCCCTCCCATGGTGACACTGAAAATAAATATTCTGCCAGCCCAGTCTGCAGCTCTGACACCTTTAGACACCTTGTTGAATATTTTGCACCAGTACAGTGAGCCATAGAGCTGAAGCACAGGTGCTAGCCCGGCATTCCCTTAATAGCCATTTAATTTTTACATAGTAAAATGTGATTTTCACTGTGCTGGTGACATTGAGGAATGAAAGACTGAGTCCTACCCTTCCTGCTGAGTGTCAGAAATAGATCTGGAGAGACGATGACTCACCTGTAATCGAGAAAAAGTGAATGGCATCCGAATGAGATTTAAAAGTTAAATCTTTCTGACTCCATCTGCCAGAAGGAGGATATTGACCAACCCAAAGGCCCAGGCTGGTTTGGCGGGGATAGCATAGAACAGGGGTCGGCAACCTTTCAGAAGTGCTGTGCCGAGTCTTCATTTATTTACTCTAAAATAAGGTTTTTAAAATGTTTAAGAAGCTTCATTTAAAATTAAATTAAAATGCAGAGCCCCCCGGACTGGTGGCCAGGACCTGGGCAGTGTGAGTGCCAGTGAAAATCAGCTCGCATGCCGCCTTCGGCACCCGTGCCATAGGTTGCCTACCCCTGGCATAGAACATGGGTAACACTTTGCACTATTACAGCATTTTGTACACAAGGATCTCAAAGCATATCACACATACACGCACCGTGTGAGGTAGGTCAGAATATTATCCACATGTCACTGACGCGGAAATCGAGGTATAGAGAGGTGATGTGGATTGCCCAGGATCAAAAGATGAGTCAGGAACAGAACCCAAGAGCTCCTGACCATATGCCTATTCCGGTCAAAAGTGCAGGTGGATTCCTCTCTGTTACTTTTCTTGCTGCTTCTGGCCTGAGGCAAAGGATGATGTCAGAGTTGTCATGGCATCAGTATCTATGGAACCGAAATCATCATCATCATCGTGTAAGAAAAACTAAAATAAGGACATGATCCTGCCAGGGGGGGAACTCCCTTTGGAATCAATGGGGTTTTCCCTCCACAGGACCTGTACCTGATTTCTTTTTTCTTCTTCATCCTTGGGGGAGGGGGAGGGGAGAAGAATAGCAGGGGCAAGGGGAAGAGACGTCTCCAGCCTAACAGAGTCTGTGGCTGGCAAAAGGCAGTTTCTCATTTCCTGCAGGAGGAAAACACAAGCTACAGCTCAGCTGCCCTTCACTTCCTATTTTTAGGCCAGATAACAGGTATATAGCAGTTTAGTGACTAGAATCCATCCCTGCAGTGTGGAGGAGGGGTTCCACTGACCCAAGAGCCAGCAAATGCACCTGCAAATGCACCCAGCTTAGCAATCAGTCACACTAGTCCCTGCCTGACCCTTTTCTGCTTTGCAGCCGCCCCCCTTAGATATAAAACCAAGGGTCCCAGCCTCTTTTGTTGGAGCCTTTCACCTCTTGGGATGGGAGGGAGGATGGGGAATGCCCCCTCCCAGCACAGGCTCTGTCAGTGCTCCTCACACACATCTTTCCAGCTCACCAACGACTGCACTGGGGTGTCTGTTGGTGGCTCTGTGGGAGGCTCTTGTCTCTGAGCTGCTTGACAGGGCAGAGAACAGAAGCTTGGTCTGCTGGGCTTCTGGTATCAGGGCCGGCTCCAGGCACCAGCGCAGCAAGCAGGTGCTTGGGGCGGCCAACGGTAAGGGGCGGCACGTCCGGCTCTTCGGCGGCAATTCGGCAACGGGTCCCTCAGTCCCTCTCGGAGGGAAGGACCTGCCGCCGAATTGCCGTCGAAGAATTGCTTGGGGCGGCAAAAATGCGGGAGCCGGCCCTGTCTGGTACAACTGCAGTTTTGCATGTGTGGGCCACTGTGGGAAGAGGGTGAGAAGGTGGGGTAGCTTTGAAGAAATCAGGAAGCACATTTGCAGAGGGATGGGAGTGGGTAGGGGGTGGTGCTGCTTTTCCCACCTGCATTGCTGCCCTGTTTTGCCCGGTGCACCTCCTGGACTAGCCCCCTCAAGGCAATAGCCCCATTGCAATAAGGGAGGCAGATAAACAGCAGGCCATTTGCAGGGCATGCAGCCTGAAGCACCCAGTTAAACAGAAACCCATGCAACGAGCAAAGCTGGAGATGGTGCAATAAGGAAATAAAGGTATTAATAAAAATCGAAACAGATCCGGGTGCAATGACGAAGAGAAGGATGCACCTGTATGTCCACCCAGACTCCCCCCCCCCCCCCCCCCCCCCCCCCCCCCCCCCCCCCCCCCCCCCCCCCCNGACACCAGGCGAGCCCATGCGGCAAGGAACAGGGGTCAGCGGCAGAGAGGCAGGCTCTGGCTGCACCAGCCGCGGCAAGGTTCTGTGCGCGAGACGCGAGCACCCGGGCAGGCGGTGGCGCGAGCCTCCCCCACTCCCTGCTCGCACGCGCCGGCTGGGTCTCTGCTGCACAGCCAGGAGCCGGAGCGGCAAGGAGGCAAAGCTCAAGCAAGCAGCCCAGCGCCTGGGGAAGATGGAAGGAGCCTCCTTTGGAGCGGGCAGGGCAGGGGGGGCCGTTGACCCTGTGGATTTCCTCAAGCAGCCTCAGACCATTCTCAGGATAGTGTCCTGGGTAAGGCAGAGCGTCGTCATTTTAAATGGTCATTTTATTTATCTTCCCCTGTGGAGACATTGCTCCCTTCATCCTCGTTTTCTCAGCCTTGCAAGATCGTAATGCAAAAAGGGGGCTGCTGGAGTGTTCATAAGAAATACCTGGCATGCCTGGCTTTGTTTTTTTCTTTTAATTTTTGGTGGCCTAGGCTGTTTGCTTTATTTTATTTCTTTATTATTTTTTTTTTGCTAAGCAAGAGGGATGGGAGTGGGTAGGGGGTGGTGCTGCTTGGAGGTGCATTTAGGGGGAAATGGGGACAGCGATCAGGAAGGGTGTGAGGGGGAAACGGCTAACCATTTTTTTCTGACCAGTTTGTGCTGTCATTCCTCCCGAAACCCCAGTCAAAATAACAGGAGCAGTAGTCACAAATGCTGATTTTTGTATTATTATGACAGTATTTGCAGAGTGGAAAGATCACTTCTGTTTGCCCAGGGAAGTGGAAGTCTCTGCCTCCTCTCTGTAAAAAAGGAGGGTATTTTTAGGGCTTTATTTTGCAACTGTAGATGGGTCATTTTTCATGGTCTCTGTCTTTTCTGATGCTTAAACGAATGGTAGGATGATGAGGAAAATCCTGTAGAAATCGGTGGTCAGAAGACATTTTTCTTCTATACTTCATGATCTATCCCTACCAAGATCCCTATGTTAATGCAAAATGATAGAATGGTTTGCTGGCTGGCTATTTTCTGTTTTAAATTCCTATTGCCTTGCTGAAAGCACCAGACTGAATACGTTCTCGGGACGCCTGCTTTAGGGTGGCTTTGATCGTTGGTGTTCCATGGGCAGCAATATGGAAAGCTACGTAAAGAGCTTTGCTTAAATTGATTATGCCAGGAGGTACAAAGGTTAAGGCCGACACTCCACCCATAACTTGCCTCATTGTGCTTAGGTTTTATGTGCTGAGACCTGCAAGCCTGTGCTGACGGCGCTTTGGTGAATTGGGCGCCTCAGGCCTTCTCCTAAAAGACCTTAGCCAAAAGCCCACATCACAATAAGCACCGCCAATGTGGTCCCCTTGATGGGAGCCTCAGCAGAGAGGCCAGGGGTTGAGATGGTGGTGGACCCCTTTTTCTGATTTAGAGGCAGGGAGGGTCCTTTTAGGCTCAGGGTGAGGTACAGAGGTGTATAGGGGAAACTTGCACTGCTGTTGCCCTGGCTCTACCTGTTCTGTGGATTGAGGCCTTCAGTGTCCAGAGCAGTCAACGTGTCACCTTTCCATAAGCACATGAGTAAAACCATTGAAGTGACGTGCTTAAGGGCTTTGCTGGGTCAGAGCCGTGACCCATTCTCCGGTGCTTTGAGAAAGCATCCGAATGTGATGCTGCGTGGACGAAAATGGAGGCCGATTGCCGGCACGAAACGTCAAGGCCGGTTGTAGATCGGTTCTTTTGCACATGATTGACACAGTGCGTGGCAGTGACATCTTCATAGATGCTTATGATGCGTCACCTGGATCCAGTATGGAAGACTTGGGTACTACAGTTGGGAAACAGGAACAGAATACAGAATATGGCATTAAAAAACAGCTCAGCCAAAGTTCCCGCACATGTGCAGTGGCTGATTGATCCAACAGGAATCTTCGGGAAATTTTAAACCACAAGGGATCTGTCCCAAAGTGAGAAGGAAGGGCCTGAAACTGCTAGCACTTACACATCAGATTAATTGTAAGCATGTGAGTCGCCCCATTTACTTTGAATCTATTCATGTGCTTAAATTTACGCCCAAGCGTAAGTTGTTCGCAGGGTCAAGGGCCTGGTCCAAAGCCCATTGAAGTCAAAGGGCATCTTTCAGCTCACTTCAGTGGGCTTTGGATGAAGCTCCAAACGCCTGCATGAGTTCATTGAAAAATGCAGCAGGCCACGTTTTCCAAATATAGGCCCTGATTCTGCAAGCTGATCTCTGCAGGGAACCCTGCACCTACACGGAGCAGCTTGCGGGCTTGGGGCAACGGCTGGTACACATTTGGGTCAGCTGAAGTGTGCATCAATCAAATCAGCTTGAACTGGCTTAAAGCCGTCTTTCAGTCAACAAGACTCCTGTGTAGACGGACAAATTTCCTTGTGGCCTTGCATGTCCTGATGAGTTAGCCTGCTGCATTTGTTGGGTCAGTTTTCCTCCTGAACGCCTGTCCACTTGTGTGTGGGCAGCCGTCAAATTCTGTAACATTATTGCATCCTACAGCCTCAAGAAAGCACATTCACTGTACCTTACATTTTTAAAACATTGTTTGCAGACCTTGTAAGCCCAGGCGTTGCGTGAAGGGGTACATTGAGAAGACAAAAGGCAGTTCTTGCCTGCAAGCTCGTTTCAGCAGTTTTTGCTGCAGTCATACCCCAAATTGCTGGATTTGGGGTATGAAATGCAGCTTATCCGGGCATAGAATATTATTGTGATTATTTATTATTTCCACTGCAGTAGCACTTAGGACCCCCAATCATGGACCAGGACCCCGGGGTGTGCTAGGTGCTGTACAAACCCAGAGCAAAAAGACTGTTCTTGCCCCCAAAGGACTTGTAATCTAAGTAGGAGGAAGAGCGGAGTTTATCTGTTGTTTACTAGGGGTGATTCCTTCTCTTTATACCCCTTAAAACAAGTGTTCCTGTATATTTTTAAGCATGCAGTTAAAGTAATTGGACCACTCCTCCATGATTCAGTCCCTTCCAACTGCCCAGCCCAATCTCCTCCAGTGTGGAATTGCCCTGACACCAAAGGGTTGGCTATTAGATGCAGTATGGCTTGTTGGATATTGTTGGGTGGGGGCACAGAGGGGAGCAGGAGAGTCATTTTACTGTTCAGCCAATATTCGAGCCCAGTTCTGCTTGCTTCTCTCATCGGAGTCGTTTAATTGAAGTCAGTGGAAGCCTTCTTGGGTGCAGCAGAGCAATACAAGACCTGCGCATTATGTATGTCCCACTTCAGGCCGTGATCGTCCAGCATTGAAATCAATGGGAGTTTCATTGCTGGTTTCGCTGGGAGCAGGCAGGGCCTAACTCCGTCAGTGGGATTCTGGCAGTACAGAGTTACACATAGGCTGCAGGAGCGAGCCCTTCGTCTGACATTTGAGGGCCTTACTGATGACTGTTGACCAGCTCAGAAATCCCCAGTGAAGTTTACAGTTCCAGATAGAATGAAAATGATTTCTTGAAATATACTATAGCATTAATTTCTGAAGAACAAAAGGCTCCTGGCATATGCAGAACTTTCTGACTGTCATAACTGGAAAGCCCCTTGAAACCGTTCCTCATTTGTCTCTTCACTCACAGCTGATGTAGCTTGTGAGTCAAGATATGATAACACTTGTTTTTTATGGAGTGAAATGAACTTGGGAGTCAACAGGAGTTCATGCGATCACCCGCTCCTTTCTTTTACTTCTGTCCTATTGTTAATATATACATTTTAAAATGGTTGTGTAGTCGAAAATGGAACACCTTCAATTTAATGTAGACATAAATTTATGTTTGATGTTTAAAATAAGTTTTAACAAACCTAGTCTGAATAGAAAGATTTTGACAAATTCTCTTGAATTTCAGTAAAGGGTTTTTCCCCCCTGCTAAGGTAGGAAATTCCCAAACACAGTCACATTGCACTAGTGCAAGTGTAGGCTTGGAAGGATTCGATTGTTGTCGGTAAATGTTGATAAACATTGATTGCACTGTGTGCACACAAACCAGTGAAAAAACATTTCCATCAGTAATAATCAAAATGTACAGATAGTACATGCAAAGTAAGAAAAATGCTGCTTGAGAACTTATTAGAATTTGATTTAAGGTAGTTTACTTTGTGTATTTTGACATATGATAGTGGCAGTTTGTGTTTTAATGGTTATAAAGCTTTAACTTTCTGAATCTGTGTCTACTGTCCTTAAATAATCACTCTGACCCCACCCCATTCTCTGATTCCGCATAATTTCCTGCAACTGTGAAAATGTAAATAGATAAAAATCTACAAAAAGGCTTAAAAATAAACATCAATATTATCCACTGAAATGATAAAAAAATCAAATTCTGCCTTCTCTATGCAGTGTGAACCAGAAAACGAAACTGATCATAAGTGGAAAATGAAACTGATTGGCCTGTGAGACGTGAAAACAGAAATAGTCTAAATGGGGGAAAAGAAAATATAATTTTTGAAATTCTTTAATTATTTATAACCTAAGGTCCTGGTCCGCCCCGTGGTGCTTTGAATGACCATGCTTGCATGGAACCACATAGGCTTCACTTAGGCTCCAGGGCCTGCCAGAGTGGATCTCAGTGCAGGAGCAGGGCCTAAGTTGATTAGTAACACAGATAAGGAATTGGATATTAAGAAAAATATATATTGGCAGGCCAGATGCTCATCTGGTGTGAATCATAGAGATACCGGGTTGGAAGGGACCTCGAGAGGTCATCAAGTCCAGCCCCCTGCGTTGAGGAAGGCCCGAGTAAACCTAGACCATCCCTGACAGGTGTTTGTCCAACCTGTGCTTAAGAACTGCTAATGATGTAGGTTCCACAGCAATGCACCATCAACCTCTTTGGAGCCTGTTGATTTAAACCAGGGGAGGATCTGCCCTGTGACTCTTGACAGCTACCCTTAAATAGTTGGTCCCATTTGTTTTTATTTTCTTAATAAAAGTTAATTTCTAGTTTATGCTGTCGGGTTCCATAGAGAAAGCCTCTCCTTTGCAGTGAATTTGCTTGTTTTGGGGTTTTTTGCAACCCTCTCTACACTGTTGACAGTGAAACCTGTCTTAAGCAACCAGACAGAGGACAGGCCAAAATCAGTTGCTTAACAGAGGTGGAGTAGCATTGTAACCGTCTCTATAGTGCCTTTGGGTGGCCTCTTCTGACAGTAGGTTGCCTATGCCCGGTTATAGCAAACCCTCCCTACTCAGCAAGGCAGTTAAGCATGTGCTGAAGTGGTTTGCTGAACTGTGGCCCTAATGAAGAGATCTCTGTACTGGTTTCGTTATATTAAGGAAAGCTGATGATGCTTTGAATGACAGAAGTTGCTGTCTTTCCCTTTATTCTTAGCTCAGGTTTGTTTTGTTTTGCCAGAAGGAGAATAGGGCCAGAGCTGGCTTTTATTTGTGCTCCTGGTACAAGATGTGTCTAGTAGGGAAAAAATCCCCATGCCTGGTAGTAGAACAGATGGGCAGCAAAACAAGGAGAATACAGTGCCAGTGTTATTCTTGCCACTGTACTTAAGCGATCTGCTGGGATGTGCTGTCCCTTCCTAGGGAGTATCACGCAGACAGAAATACGGCTTCAGGGTGAGCTGCGGGAGGCCAGGAGTGGAAGGTTCTTCATTTTGACTGGGTGGTGGTTTGTTTTGTACAACATTTGGAAACAAAATTGTTCCAAGTGATTAGGGCTGGATCCTGCAAACCTTTACTCACCCAAGTAAGTCTTGGTCATTTAAAGAGTGCTGCTGAAGCTGAGCAGATTGGACTGATCACTTGGGGTCATTATCGTCATGGCAAATCCCACAAAGATCCTTGCAGATGGCACACCACCCAGATCAGCCTCTAGCTACATCCTTAAGGTGGTCTGGCCGGCCCCATCCTACGAAGTGGGCTGGGCACCTCCTATGAGACAGCGACAACAGAGGAGAGTCTGGCCCAATTCAGCAAGCTGTTAAATTGCTCCCGTTGTCTCCAAGGACACCACTGACTCCTTACTTTTTAAATCAGAGACGGGGGGAGGGTAAGGATGGTCTTGTGCTTATGATATTCTACTGCAACTCAGAAGTTCTGGGTTCTGTTTCCAGCAATCCTAGTTTACATCAGTTGAGCATTTAACCCCATATTTATGCTAAGTATTATTAGTGGAATATTAACTTCTGGATTTTTTCTGATCTACGTGACTGGTTTAGGACCTCTAGATTTTCTGTATTAATTCTGTACTTCCTTGTTTTGTAGATTACATGCAGAACTTTACATAACTTAAATATAACTTCTTGGTAATTGAATTATACAGAAGCTCCCTTGTGTCTGAGCTTAAACTGTTACTAAATTCCCTTTTTCCTGTCAGCACTAGTTGGAAATGGAGTCTGCTTGACATGTGTTCAAATTGTGTTACTAGATTAGGAACTTTGAATGGACAATCAGTTTTTGCCAACATCGTTGCCATATAACAAAACATAAATTTAGCAAGAATTGGTCATGTGTTCATCAATGTGCACCTTTCATGAGCTAATTAGTCGGTTAGACATGCCCTAAAACATATTGCCGTCAGCATCGGCTAGCAGCCAGAGTCTGGAGTCAAATCTTTGCTTTGTAGTCTTAGCCATAGACCCCCTTGAAAGATCTTGCAGCGCATAAAGTATCCCTGAGGCTCCACATCCTGCCTGTAAATGCTCTTGAGCCATTCTGGGGTGGGAACTTCCCTGGAAATGGCAACCATAAAGAGGAATAGGAGAGTAACAGGGGGCCTGATCCTCCAAGGGGTGAGGTCAGGGCACTCAGCACCTCACGAAGAGTGAAATCACCTCTGTGCACCTCTTAAGACCAGGGTTTAAGTGGAACTGAAATGGTGCCTAGGCCCCAGGGCCAGTGCCCATTGTGTTGGCCCTCTGCAAGGGGTGACTGTCATCCTGAAATGCCCAGCACTTTGCAGGATCGGGCCCATTAGATAACTGTGCTGTGGCATCCCTACCAAGGCCCAGTCTTGCTGCGTACCTCCTATCAGGTGTTGTCCGAACGTGATCGAGGGTGCTCAGCACCTTACAAGAAGCGCTCAGCTCCTTGCTGAGTCAGGTCTTCAGCAAGGGAAGAGTTTTAGGATGGGACTTAAAAAAAAACCCCACTCCAGGCTCAAGCATCACAGGCACGTTTTCCGTTGTTATGATTATAATTTATTATTTGTATTACGGCAGCGCCTGGGTGCCCTAATCATGGACCAGCGCTAGGCTCTGTACGGACAGAGAACAAAGAGAGAGTCCATGCCCCAAAGAGCTTCCAATCGACGTGTAAGGCAAGATTTACACACAAAATCAGTGGTGGGAATATGTCCAACATGCGCAGTCTACTCACCTCGGCCTCTTTGGTGGTGTTCACATAACTGAACCAGCAACTGAGAGGTGGTTTTCTTAATGAAATATTCTAGGCCTTTCTGGTATAATCTGGACTAGTTCTTTTTCGTGATCTCAATAAATCCATGGAGACAGCCCCACACTCATGGCTCCTGAAGGACAGATGGTGCACGTTTTGATCTTTGTCGCAGAGCCTTGATACTATGGGGATGGGCACCTGAGCGATGAATATATCAGTTAATAATAGCAAACGTACCAGGTCTAAACCCTGCATTTACATGCATGCCTAGTATCAGAGGGGTAGCCGTGTTAGTCTGGATCTGTAAAAGCAGCAAAGAATCCTGTGGCACCTTATAGACTAACAGACGTTTTGCAGCATGAGCTTTCGTGGGTGAATACCCACTTCTTCGGATGCATCCAAAGAAGTGGGTATTCACCCACGAAAGCTCATGCTGCAAAACGTCTGTTAGTCTATAAGGTGCCACAGGATTCTTTGCTGCTTATGCATGCCTAGGGTTCACAAGGAGATTGTGGGGTGGGACACGTGTCTTTATAGACAGAATTTAGCTTTAAACTTAATCCCTGCAGACAAATTTTGTCTCTCTCCTCTAATATAATATAATCTGGGCCTCATCCGGCAGCCCTGAGACAGGCAAAATTCTCAGGATCAGGCCCTGTGTATGCAAACCAGGAATGTCCTAAATGCATGATCGTCCCCTCCCATGAGAGGAGGCTGCTGGGGTGGTGGAGGGAAAGAGTCTTTTTGCAGCACGTTCCCCAGCCTGTTCCATTGGTTGGCCCCAGCCCCACAGGATGAACATGGCCTGAAACCCTAGAGATCCTGGGGGATTCTGCTCCCTGAGGCTCCCTACCTCCTTCTAGCTCCCAGGAGGGAAGGAAGGAGCCGCACCTGCCAGCACTTTCCCCACCAGCGCTTGCCCCACTGGGAGGAGTCATTGCCAACTGGGGTAGACATGCACAGGCAAGCTCTGATCCAACTAACAAATAGCAGCCTGGCCGGGGCCGAGGCTCGCTGCCCGAGTGCGTACCTCAGACTGCACTGCGCTCGCGTGGCCGGCTCAAGCCACCTCCTGCATGGCCATGCTGCTATTATAGCTCACTAGCTCAATCACACCTAGCGTGTGTATTTCTACCCAGGCTACTTCCCAGCTGCTATGGAGACACATTCTGTCTGCAAAGGCCACGGGGAAATTAACTGGCATTAGCTTCTACACAGAACTGGGGAGGGGGGATGGTCCAGGTGTCCCCATCTGCTGTCTAGTCCAATCCCTCCTCCCTGCACCTCTCCACGGAGCCTGGAACGGGGAGGGGATGGTGCTGCAGAGGCAGATGGCCTCCTTACATGGGATGGGCATAGCCAAGCCTGGAGGTTGCCCTCTGTGCATGGATCTTGGAAGGATAAGTGGGTTCCAGAACAGGAGTGGATAGCTCCTCTGAGGTGTGTGTCTCATGGGACACGAACAGGGAAGAAAAATCTCCCGACTCCCATCCCCTGCCATTCATGTGGAGCACAGTTTAATACTGGGAAATAAACGAATGGGGTCTGCAATCAGATCTGCGCTAGGCAGGACTCCAGAGGCGCTCATCATCTCACCGCTGCGTGCCTGTTGTTACTAAAACTGAATATTAAGAGTCGAGGGTGAGCGACCCGAGCACAAGACTGGAAGCCAGGAGCTCGTATCCCACTTCTGTGACCAGTGCCACTGTAGCCTTGGGTGAGTAATTTAACCTCAGCAAAAATCTGCAGAGTGGGGCTACGGGACAAGGTTCACCCCTGTGCAGAGATCATAGGCTTTGTCCCGTCCCGGCTCTCTGCATGTGGTTGAATTGCACCACTGACAGCAGACTTTGTCCCCCTCTGTTTCCATTTCCCCATCTGGAAATTGGGGATAATACCTAAGCAGCTCAGGGACTGAGGGCCAATGAATGTGTGTGAAAGCACGTGGAGGATGCAAAAGCCGTGTAGAAGAATGCATGCGCTGGATACGTGCTAATTCGCCCAGCAGACACATCCATGGGCTAAGTATCCCAGGGTTCTTTTTACCTTGGCTATTGGCAGCCGAACGGCTGCACTGGCTGCACGGCCATTTGGGATATGGAAGCTCTCTGTGCTGTGGGCAGCAGGGCCTCTCCCAAGATGACGGGTATTATATTAATTAGGGTAGCAATTATTTATTATTTGTGCCAGACACAAGCAGGGTGCTTGGCACTGCCCAATAAACCAAAGGAAAGACAGTCCGTGCCCCCAGGAGTTTACAGTCGTGCACAGCAGGGTGCACTCTGAAAGCCAGAAGGGAGAATTTAGGCCACAATTTTTCCAAAATGACTAGTGATTTCGGGTACCCAACCAGAAAGTGCTGAGCATCCCTTCTCTGGAAACCAGGGCCTGTCTGGTGTCTCAGGTTGGGCACTTGATAATCACCAGGCAGCTTGGAAAATATCAGACTTTTTATTTTTTCTCCACATGGTTGTGATAATTCTCTGATGAACACTGTGGGCAAAGCGGCTGTTGGATTCAGCTGCTTGGGAAAGGCCAGTTGTTTTTTGTCGGATTTTTGTTTGTTTATTTGTTTTTAATGATGGTGGTGTTTGGGTTTTTTTTCCAAAAACTTTTTCAACCAGTAGCTGGAAAATGAAAAAAATGTTGATTTTCAAAAATGATTTTTTTGGTAAAACGTTTCACATAACCCTGAACTGGTTTACCTCGAATTTCAGTGTACATTTTCAACCCAAATGAAGTTTTGCTGTGAAGAGTTTTGGTTGGGGAAAAAAAAAAAAAAAGGTTTTGATGAGAACATTTCAGCCAGCGCTGCTTTTGGAGCATAGCTTTCATATGCCTACACTTGAATTTGTCTTTTTTAGCCATATGAGAGGAAGTGCAAGTGCCCCTAACAAGCTGTCCGCGTTCCCTAGCGTGAAATGAGCAACGCCCAGGGACGGCTTGGATTCCTGGGCGATTGCTGACTGAGCTGGCGTGCAGGGAATGTCACTTCTGATGCCTGAAGCACAGCGGCAGTATCCCCGGTCCTTCACTGCTGGTGCTCAGTGCACATCCCTGCACAAGGTAACCCTGAGGATACACAGTCACGTGACATAGATAGGAAGAGAGGCGCTGAATGGATGATGTTGGAGAGTAGCCTCATCTGTGCCTGATTGTCTCCATAAACCATCCATCCATGTGAAAGGACTAGCACGGAGGGCAGCAGCGAGACCGCCGGGGATTGGCTGAGTAGGTGCTGGTCCCATATGTTAGGGCTGGTGCTTGCCATCTGCTTTAACACAGGCAGCCTGTTCTTCCATACGTTGGATTTTGCAGAGGTTGCCAGCCCTGGAAGGTGAAGTCCTGCGGAATGGGTGCTGCCTGGCCAGCAACGTGCATGGTCAGCCGTAACTTGCAGAAAGCCCTTCAAAATGGTGGTGGGGGGGTGTGTGGACTCTATGGCCCTGTTAGTTCTTGGCCTTCTCTCATGGCCAGCAGTGTGCAGGGACTGTGGCAGGGATGAACTCCCTGAGGAGATTACAATCCAGGCCATGAATCCTGATCCCCTCTCCTCTTTGCAGGCAGAACAGGCCCTGGGGCAGTGAATGGTGTGGGGGGAAGCTTGCCCTGCCTCTGTCCTTGCTGTCCCTGGTTTGTGGGGAAAATGAAGGCCTCCAGTCTTCTCGGCCATCGATCCAGCCCCTTTCACCAGTGCTAAACCCAAGGGGCACGGCACAGAATGGCACCCAGCGTCTTTTTTCTCTGTACAGCACCCTGCTCGCTGATGGCACTGGATATAAATCCTAAATGATAACAACATGCTCATCGGCCACGCCTGGCCAACACGGATGCCAATTAGTGCCAGTCGGGCAGGTGGTTTCAGTGAGGAGGGCACTGGTATTCTGGGTACTGGCTTGAGGCCCACCAAGGCCACGCCATCCCGGCCATCTGAAGGGTGGTAGCAGCTGCAAGCAGCGTTCAGTCAGCTCGCTCCTTCTGGTTGCTTGCAAGTCCTGAGCGTCTTTGCTCATGAAGCTGGGGCTCGTGGCAGAGCTCTGGATTCGCAGTGGGGGCCGTGGGGCTGAACTTGAGCTCCACAGCGCTGAGGCGTAGGGGCCCCATGACCAGGCACCCCTGGTGGAAAGCGAGGGGATTTCAGAGCAGAGCACAACCCCTTTCCCCCAGAACTCGGCCATGCCTCCAGCCCCTCCACTCCACTCCACGCGCCCCAGGTTTGCAGCCAGATGTGGCAAGAGTGTCAGTGGGAGGAGGCCGGTGAGGGGTCTCCCGGGAGGATTGTGCTGTCTCGCAGCCCCATCATCCTTGGGGAGCCTCAGGGGGTGAATTTAGTACTTGTAAGTGGAGAGGCAGTGGGGTCTAGTGGATAGGACACTGCACTGGTGGTCAGGAGAGCTGGGTTCCATTCCTGACTCTCTCACTGGATTGCTGGGTGGTCTTGGGCATTTCCCCTCTTATCTGTGAGATTGTAAGTGTCCCGGCTAGTGACTAACTCTTACTGTCTGAATATACAGCACCTACCCCAGGGAGGGCCTGAATTCATTTGGGGTCTGCCTGCTCCACCACAGATTTCTAAGCGTACAAATCACTTAGGCCCAGATGCGCAAAGGTATTTAGGCACGTAACTGCCACTGATTTCAGTGGGACTTTGGAGCCTTAAATACCTTTGAGGATCTGAGCCTTAGTCTCTCTCATATGTGTACCATGGGGATAATAATACCTCCCTCCCGGGGGGGCGTGAGGATAAATATGTTAACGGTTGTGAGGTGCTCAGATATTCCGGTAACGCGATAGATAGAGAGGTGCTACCGTAACAAATAATCATCATAAAGGTGAGGTGCTAAGCAGCTGTCCCTGTGCAGGCAGGTTCTTGAGGAATTCAAGCTGTAATTAGGAGACCATGCTGGTCAGAACTCATTAACCAAATGGTGAAAATAGCCCTGAATTGTTATTATTATCTACCTATTTTGCGGGGACAGTTTCAGGTGCAAACTCGTATATTTTAAAAACACAAATCTCCTCCCCAGCGTTACTGGCCACATCCTGAGATGATTGAAACTGAAAGGGTTTTAAAAATGGAATTTACTTCTTTTGGATTCCTTTCCCCTCAGACAGCGATACATTCATCATCAGTCAATGTCCCTTTGGTGTGTAGCGAGATATTCAGACCCGTTCTCATGCGCTATCATTATGGTGCAATGTCTGGCTCACAAAGGCTGCAGGGGAGGTTTATTTGTTTTTAAAAAACCAACACATTGCTACTGGAATTGAAAGTAAATCAGTGAATTTTTTTTAAATGATCTTGGGCAAAATTTCCAGAAGCACCTAAGTGACTTAGGAACCTAAATCTTCAGAAGTGATTTAGGTACTTAGCAGCATAAGCCTCGGGCTCCCAAGTCACTTTGGCACATCTGAAAATTTTACCCGTTAGCTTCGAACATTCCAGTCCAGGGCCCATTGGGAATCTTTCTGTTGATGTGGGATCAGCCCTATACCTGCATGTTGGGCTGGATTTGACCTGAGGCCCTTTTAAAGTCCAGTAATAATACACTCCAGCATGCTCTGTTGCAGTGCAATAGCTGCATTTCTCAAGTGCTGGAGGGAGTCATCGTTTCACTGCCCACAAACCAGGACTGGATGGCTGAATGGTTCTAAAAGTTCACGACAGCTTGCTTACAGAGTTGTGCGCTGGGCATATTATACACTGAGCAGGCATGTCTCATTGTAAGCAGACAGTTCGTAACACACTAAAACTCCAGGAGCTATGGTTAGACCGTTAATAGCACGAAGGAGAAATCCAGGTTGGTATTCCTGGAAGGACTGAGTAAGACAGTAGAGTGAGATGCTAGGCACACCGCACTATCCGCTGACCTGCCAGCAAAATAATCCTGGGAAATCAGATGTTCTCAATTATTCATGCTGTCCAGGCTCACATTATTTTTGTCAGGGCCCTGTTTTTTAAATGCTGCTGGTATTTCCGAAGGCAACCAACAACTTTACATTATTTATGAACAGATTTTTACAAATGCTGAGATTACAGCTGTTGCCAATGCGGAGCGAGAATTATGATTTTCTTTCAACGCAGCATATTTCTGTTTTGTGTGGTGGCGTTCCCATCACGCTGTGACAACGGAGTGCTCCACAAAGGAGATTGCTATCTGGGCAGTACGTGCAAGTGAAAGCGAATGAGGCAGGCTGCAATAGACTTTAAGACTGATGCTCAGAGTCAGGGTAGATAGGGCCGCGGTTGGCACGGGGAGCAGTGGAGATTGATTGAGCAGGAAGAGCAGGGAAAGCTCAGGTAGCAGGATCTGATCATCTCCCATGTGATGGAGAATGGAGGAGAACAAGGAGGGGCAAGGAGGACCTGCTGGTTTATAGCCTGAGCCAAAACTGCAGGCCCAGACACCCCTAGGTTTTGAGGGGTTGAGAATCTGCATGTGAATTGTGCAGCTGGCCGTTATCTGTTTTTTCACACAATGCGCAGTCAACCTGTGGAACTCCTTGCCAGAGGATGTTGTGAAGGCCAAGACTATAACAGGGTTCAAAAAAGAACTAGATAAGTTCATGGAGGATAGGTCCATCAATGGCTATTAGCCAGGATGGGCAGGGATGTTGTTCCTAGCCTCTGTTTGCCAGAAGTTGGAAATGGGCGACGGGATGGATCACTTGATCATTACCTGTTCTGTTCATTCCCTCTGGGGCACCTGGCACTGGCCACTGTTGGAAGACAGGATACTGGGATAGATGGACCTTTGGTCTGACCCAGTATGGCCGTTCTTATGTTCTTACAATCTGTGCTGTGGGTTGAACCAAACACCCCAAATGTGCTGAGGATTAAGACCCAGATCCAAAGTTCACAATCCCACCTCTGATTTTAAGTCGTGCCTTCCCAGGAGGATGTGATTTGAGGTAGCTGAATCGTTGTTTGGGGGCGCGGGGGAGCTGAACAGCAGCGTGTGCTCTCAACTTCCACTCTTGGTGATTCCTGACCCCACCCCCACCCCCCCGCCGGCTGGGGACCAGCAACAGGAGAACCTGGTCCCATCGGTAGATCAGGCCCAAGAAGACAGGAGCCCTGGGGCAAGCAGTGGGGAGGCAGGGTTGACGGTGGCATGAGGGGTCTCATTCGCTCAGGGGGCCGGAGCAGGAGCTGGGAGGGAGACGGAGCTCACGTTGGGGTGGAGCATTGTGAGAGGAGCTGAAGAACAAGGGTTCATGCCACGTTTCCCCTGTCGCCACGGAGCTTATCGAGGGGTGTATGAGATGATGGACTTTCGGAGCTGTGCAGAAGCACGAGGAGGAAGCTTGGTGCCTGGGTTGTTAGGGGGATGATAACTCGGTCACCTCTCTACAAGGGGTAACTGTCATGCCCCTGGTGTGCTTTGGCCTGAGCCCTCAGTTATTCACCTGCCTATCGAAAGCATCAGCTCTTTGGCCTATCGTTGCTGGGGCTTGTACAGAGTTCTGACCAGCCTCCCAGGGGCCACCAGGTCATCTGAAAAGCAGGCAGCCAGGAACCTGTATGTCCCTCTCCTGTAAGTCTGACAGGGTGTGGAAAGCATCTCATCCAGACAGATGGATAGAGGCTGTGAAGGCAGGGCCCTGTAGGGTCAGGGCTGGATTGTCCAGGAATGGGACTGCTCGCATTCCTGGGTACCAAAATCTCACATGACTTCTTTGTGTCACAACACTGAGGCATGATGCGATGGCCTTTACCCTCAGCATCATGGCTACATTTCCACGAAGCATCATCACGCTGCACTGCCGCTTCCTGACACAGTTGCCAGGATATAAATGACACGACGTCTCCTTGGGACGCCCTGGGGAGCGGCACATGCCCGAGGCAAACAGGCCGTGGCCGCGATGTGTCCTGAATTTAAATCACGAGCAGTTAAATCAAGCTGCCACCATTAGTTGAGCTCTGAGATTAATTAATTTAAAAATCAAAACCAATCCACCAGCCCCGTTTCCGCAACGGGGAAGCTGGGGTTCCGATCCATTTGAAGCAAGGGGAATGGGGTGATCTAGTGCATTCTTCACGTCCACCACTAGCCTGCACATCCAGGGCTTGATCCTACGTTCATGGAAGTCAGGGGCAAAGCACCCATGAAAGTTCAGGACGCTACCGTATGTGTGAATCGTGCCCTTCCTCAGGAGATGATTTTTGCTGGTACTAGCCATTGTTTATTTCAACTTGCACCTTCTTTAGAAAAAAACCCGCCAACGTTATCCCGTCACTCCCATGCACAGGCTCCTGGGATGGCTTCAGATCCACCTCTTTGCTGTCACCTCCAGTTTGGGGGAGATTAATGGAGACCTTCTGAGACCTGCCTGCTAACGAGATGCTCGCATTCGTGACGAGCTTCCGAAAGAACAAGCCCTGTCCCAGTTTAAAGCACATCCAGGAAAGGGTCCTCTTGTGAGGTGGGAATAGAGGGAGGTGGATGGAATGAACACAGTCACCGGGGTTCTCTAGGCAGTTGGCTAATAATTAAAGGCCTGATTTTTGTTCTCATTTCCCCCCCGTTTTGCTCTGCTGGAACTGCATTGGCTGCAGTGGAGTTAGACCTGATTTCCGCTGGCACGGTCCTGAGTAAGGACTGCTGGCTTCGGCCCGACGTTAGGACCCGATCCTGTAATCTTGACTCAAACGGCGAGGCTCGTCTTGTTTGCCCAGACTCTTGAAAATTGGGATTATAATTATTGGGGTGGAAAATGGTCAGAGGGGGAGGGGGATTTATGGTGGGTTGTCTTCTGTTGCTGTGTTTTTAAATGGTGTCAAGTGCGCCTAGAACATATGGGTGGGTCACAATGTGAGTGTTTCCCCAATAAATGGAGATAAGCAATCCTTCCTCACATGAGTAGCCCCATTGACTCCTGCAGGATTAGAGCCTTACTAATTTCTTCTGCGGTTTTGCTGCACAGGCTACCGAGTGTGTGTGTCCAAGGGCAGAATTTTGTACTTGGTGTGTTACCAGCAGCTCATTAGGGAAAGCAAGGGAGAGTCAACCCCGCACAACAGGGGAGAGAGGAAAATGCAAAAGAAAAGGAGAAAGTTAGAATCATGTATTGAGTGTCCAGTCTGGTGGTTGGAGCAGGGGACTGGGAATGAGGACTCCTGGGTTCTCAGCTCTGCCACTGACGCCACGTGTGAACTTCAGCAAGTCATTGCACCGCTCTGTGCTGCAGTTTCCCTCCTTACAAGGGGTTGTGAGTCAGTGGGACAGAACCGAGTGTTGCCGTGGGACAGTGTCATACAAGAGCAAAAAAACCAACCAACCCCGTAACAGATGTTAGTCCTGTCACTTAGTCCAGCGCTGAGCGCGGTGTAAGATCCTGGATAGAACAGAATAGGGTTTGTGGTAGGTGGGTTGATTGGTTTGAGAAAGGCAGCTATCTGAAAGCTGCTCCAAGGTTTGGAGTGTCGGATCAGTCGTGCGGGAGCTGGGTTAGGGGCCAGAGTGCAGGTGAAGCGGTCAAAGGGGCACGCTATTATCACGGTCATTCTCTCTGTCTGTCAACTACTTTATAATGTGTCATTGGTACCAGTAAGGCCACGAGGCCTCCAGGCCAACGGCTGCAGCATCACTAGTCGCCCTCGTAGAAACTAGGGGATTTGAGCCATGACAGACCAGGAGCTCTGGAGTTGCCTTTGCTCTCAAGTTAAGCTCTCTGTCTCTGCCTCCTGCTGCATCCTTATGAGCCAGCGGGGCATCGAAACAGACAAGGATCCTGCATGTTGGCAGTGACGAGACAAGATCAGAGATTCACAGCTTGAATGAGGGGCACTGGCAGGCCTTGCTTTGCTCTCCACTGGCAGCATTTGAATCGAAACCACAGTGCAGTGCTGTCTGGGCAAAGACAGGCGAGGCTCTGAAGTGCCTTATAATGGAGTCAGCCCCGTGGATACACCTTGTCTCTTTGGTTTCGTGTGCCGTGTAACCCTAACGTGCAGCAGTGGTGTCCACACGCACATGGCTTGCTACACACTTAGGCTGCGGTGCTTTCCTGCCTGCTAGGACAGGGAATGTAGCCTGGAATCTGCAGGGATTCGGGGCATCTGCACAGAGGGCAGGGGTTTCTGCACTACTCTCCCGGGCCCCAGTTGTCTTCGGGGACGGGAGCGTGACTCCTGGTGGAGCCATTGATTATCCGGCAGTACCTGCCTCCTGCTGTTCTAGGTGGAAGGTGGGGAGCCAGAAAATGAGGTCAGTGGGGAAGAACGCAGGAATCTGGCAGGCTCAAAGTGAGTCATGCCTTGTAGAGTAGCCAACTCTGGCTCCATCCTCAGACCCCATCCAGCCGCGTCCTACCCCATCTTGCAGAGACCCAACCCTGAGCAGGTTGGGTGCAATTCACCCCATGCAGAAGGTGTGAGACTTAAGTGGTGCATAGGCCTTTTTGCTGGTTCTCTTCCCCCTTATGTGCACTATCCCCATACAAGAAATCATCTGTGTCCTTGAGAGCCCTGCAGTGACCCTAGTGTGTCTGCTGAGAGGGGAAGGGCTTGGACAGCAGGAGAAATGGCTTTTTTTAAAGTAATTCCTCAGTGAAGGTCATTGCAAAGGAGTTTGATCCTGGGTAGATCCGAGCAGAGGGCACCATGCAAGCTCTCCCCTGCACCCCGAAGCTCTGCTGTCCCACATCAGTCCTGATCTGTCACACCCCTATTGTCCTGTTCCAGGGCCTCTCCTGAGCAGTGCCTGCCAGCCCCGCAGCAGCTTTGCAAGCCACGCCGTTAGGGAGCAGAGGGAGGCCAGCAAACCTGTCTCACTTTTGTCCTTCAGCTGGTTGCAAGCCAGCAGGGCTGGCATCAGGCACCAGCAAAGGAAGCAGGCGCTTGGGGCGGCCAATGGAAAGGGGCGGCATGTCCGGGTCTTCAGCGGCAATTCGGCGGCGGGTCCCTCAGTCCCTCTTGGAGGGAAGGACCCGCCGCCGAATTGCCGCCGAAGAATGAAGCAGCGCGGTAGAGCTGCCGCTGAAGTGCCGCCGATCGCGGCTTTATCTTTTTTTTTTTTTTTTGGCTTCGCCACTTGGGGCAGCAAAAAAGGTGGAGCCGGCCCTGCAAGCCAGGTCCCCAGATACAGATTTATCCCCTTGCGGTCTCCAGCCCCAGCAGTGCTGAGCATAACATTGAGCGGTCCTTCACTTAGGGCATGACCATGACTCTCCTTCCTGGCAGCAGCTGAGCTTCCCTTGGGCTTTCCCTGTCTGCTCCCCTCTCATCTCCACCCTGCGCATTTAGGCTTTTTCAGGAGCAATGTGTTCGGCAACTCAATTATTCTCTGTAACTTCATTTCTCTCCGGTCCCTAGTGACTCAAGGCGGTTTATTGAGCACAGCCTGACAGCTGAGAGTGATGCAGGCAAAAAGGCTGTGCTTGGACCTGGGTGATCTATTCTCCCTCTGCCTGGTATGGATCGAGAAGAATGTCCCCTAAAATGCATTGCAAACCAATTCACTGCAAAGCAAAGGCGAAATCGCTGATGGAGGAACTGGGAACCCTTCACCAGCCCATTGTTTTTAAGCCACCAACCAGGCAAGCGTAGGGATCCCTCTAATGAGTGCCACATTGCCATGGAATCAAATGGAAGACTGAGTCCAATTATCTCGCTCTTAGAAAATAGAGTTCAGTGTAAACAGCTGCCAGTTGTGCTTTCCCCTTCCTAGGTCTTCTCCATCGTGGTGTTCGGCTCCATCGTCAACGAGGGCTACGTCAACGATGAAAAGGAGATGGAACTCAAGTGCGTCTTCAAAAAGAACGAGGATGCCTGCAACTATGGCATCGCCATCGGCATCATTGCCTTCTTCGCCTGCATCTTCTTCTTCATCGTCGACCTCTACTTCCAGCAGATCAGCAGCGTGAAGGACCGGAAACGGGTTGTCCTGCTGGACCTGGGGTTTTCAGGTATGCCATCGGCTGGGCTGTGTTGGCAGTGGAGGTTGCCCAGGGCTGGATTAAGGCAATCCGAGGCACTAGGCACACCAACATATGGGGCCCCCCTTTGCTCTGCCCCTCAATTGAAGTGGCAAGGGCAGCAGTATGGGGTCCCATTTTCTCCCCCCGGCAGGGACAACGGGACCCCCTACCCTCTGAAGCAGTAAGGGTGGCAGCAAGTCCCTGTAATTAGCTCAGCAGTCAAGGTCTATCTGCTTGGGTGGATGGGCCACGTCCACTGCATTCTGCCCCTGCCATTCACAGCCCTCGGCTGGGTGGAATTGGCGAGGCCCCCTAGAGCAATGGATCTAGGAGTTAATTCTCTTTTGAGACACATTGGGAAGTTCACTCCTTTCAGAGCTATTGTTTCAGGCTCTCTGCAGACTCAGGCAGATGTCTCTGGGTCAGTTACCCCGGGTCATGCTTTCAAGTTTTTTCCCCCCACAACCATGAGGGTTAGAGACTTACTTTTTTTTAATACAAACAGAGATTCTGATATAATCACCTGACTCCAGGAGCAGGGGCTATGGTGTTTACTGTAGCTGGGTCCTTTGCTGGAAAACTTACAGTGTCAGACCTTTCTCCTGTAATCAAAGGCAAAAGTCCCAATGACCTACATGGGAACGGGACCAGGCACACGTAGCTGGATCCATTGAGCCAGCAGGAGCATCCTGAGCTCAGCCCATCTGGAAGTTGCATTTGGCCTGAGGTTCTGGATTTCCAGCCCTCATGTTTTAAAAGTCTGAGGGTGATTTTTCCAGCACCAGGGAGCTTGCAACTGTCTGATCCCAAATGAAAGCACCGTCAGTGCATCGTCACATCAGCATCAGTGTCTGTTGTTAAGAATGAAAAGTGCCAGGTAGAACACTCCAGAGAGGTGTGGGAGGGAATATTCTATACCCACGGTAGCTGGAAATATACCGTAAAGACTCTATTTCTATTACATCAGAAAGCTAGTGTACAACGCTTAGGGAGGCTGAGACTGACAATGCCCCCTAAGGGATTTAGATGCCTAGGGTCCATTCATTTGAGTGGGAATTGAGCAGCCAAATAAATACCTTAGGCTGCTTTGAAAATCTCAGAGTCAAGGTCTGACCCTCCACCGTCTTGTACCTTGTATAGCCATTTACGCTGTACAAGGTGTGTGTAAAATGCTGTCCTTCTGATTCAAGGCCTCATTCTTCCCTCACTTACACCGGTCTCCTTAGGTGTATAACCTGTGTAATTGTTGGGTTTCTACCACTGACGGGTTCGATCCCGCAGCCCTTGTGTGTGCACACCTCCCATTGATTTCCAAGGGAGTCACTTGGAGAGAGGCCTGGCAGAATTTGATTTTTAATTTCTTATCATTTCAACAGACAATATTTATGTTTATTTTTATGCATTTCTTTCCATTTGTAATCGATTGAAATGTTTAGTTTGGGAAAATTACGGGGGGGATCAGACAATTATTTAATGACGATCGAAGTTGAGATTCAAAAAGCTAAAGCTTTGTCACTGTTAAAACACAAATTATCAACATGACATGTCAAACTATACAGAAGTAAATATCCTTAAAGCCAGCGTTAATAAGTTCTCAAGCAGCATTTTTCTGACTAGCTGTACATTTCGATTATTATTGATGGAAATGTTCTTTTGTTGGTTTGTGTGTTTACGGTGAAATTGACGTTTACCCACATAATTACTGATAAAAATCTTATCCTTTCAAGCCTACTCCTGGGGGAAAGCCGCAGTGTGTGTTCGTTGCAATCCAATGCACAGGGATCATGTGAAAAGACATTTTGCTAGGAAGCAGCTGAAGGCTTGGGGATGTAGCTCTGTAGATGTCAATGGGTGTAGATTACCCCCATTTGGTCCTTTTTTGGTGTTTTCTGGGTATGGATTGCAAAGAGCTTAATTTTTCCTGGAGAGAGATCTTTCCCCCCCATGAACTCCTACAGTGGAAAATAAGCCACTTTGTACCTCCTAAACAAACCCCTTAAATGCAGATCATGCGGATATAGGGCTTGTGAGGGACACAGCGTCAAGTATCAGTAAGAGATTTGAAACCATCCAGCAGCACCAGTGTGCTTTGCCCTGCCTGGCGGCTGCTTTTACTGTGTGCAAGCAAACAGGAATAATCACCGTGGCTGTGAGCATCGGGGCATCTGAGCACCCGGAATGTTGACAAGAAGTGGGAGTGTCGCGGGGTGGTCACCCGCTCTGGCCCAGAAGGGGTTAAAGCCAGCCCTGGGACAGGGCTGGGAAGGAAAGCCTGGACTGATTGGGGAAGGCAGCGGGGCCACGCCCCAATCAGGCCCAGCTGGTCCCTATAAGGGGCTGCAAGCCGGAAGCCCAAACAGTCTCTCTCTGTCTGTAGAGAGAGATGGGCCTGGCTGCAGGGAGCTAGGAACAGGGTACCGGAGGGGAGCAGGGCTGGGGAAAGGCCAGAGGGGCTGGGGGGCTCCAGGCTGGCAAGGCCCAGGCTGCAGGGCCGAATGCATGGCCCCCGCAAGGCTCGGGGTTCCAGAGAGGGGCAGCAGGGCCTACCCCAACCTGTCCTATGATGAGTGGCTGACACTGCCGTCTGCCCCAGGGCGCGGGGCTGGTTGGAGACTGGCAGTAGCCTACGACTGAGGCAAGGTGGTGATAGTGGGTGGAGGGTTCCCCTGGGAGGGGGCAGACTCAGAGAAAGGGGCACCGGGGTCCTGGGAGGGACACGGGCCAGTGGCAGCCGGATCACCAGCCTGCAGGGGGCGCTCCAGACGCTGGAACGAGCTAATTCCCAAGACAACCAGCAGGAGGTGCCGCAGGGAGCCTAGAGGCAGAGTGTCGAACAGCAATCTTCGGACTAAGCTTGGATCTCACTTACATGGGAGTGATCCCGGAGTCACTCCGCTAAAGCCAGCGGAGAAGCTGCTCTGGGTTTAGCTGACGAAAGTGCGAGCAGAATCTGGGGCTGCTTGTCACAGGGTCCAGTGTAAATTAAAGAATTCCACGTTTAGAGCCTGGGTCTTCAGTCCCATCTTGGGCAAAACTTCAGCTGAACTTCCCTAAACGAGAGCTACTGTGTCAGGCCTGTTAAGCAAGAGCGCACATAGTTGTGAGATCAGTGGGGTGTGGAGCTTAGTGAGATCCTAGAAATCAGAGATAGCTCAGACCTGTTACACAGTCTACTCCATCCCCTTGAGGGCCAGGGCAGGAATGTCCCCTGTAGTGCTTTGTCCAAGCTATTTCTAAATGGCCTAAATCAGAGGTTTCCAAAAGCTTGTCCATGGGCCACTGCTGGTGCTCAGAGAATTTGCTGGTGGTCTGTGCAGAACTCACTGGTCTCTTGGTTTTGGCTCCTCCTTCCATTTTCAGCTGCTAAATCACATTAATGGAAACCCAGGAATACATTTATCCAGCATGATTTTTCCTTGTAAGCAACTGTTGTTGTCACTACAGGAATGTTTTTTAGTCAACAATGGTAGGTGCAGTGATCCATGAGGCCACTGGTGGGAAGGGAGGTGAGGTGATCACTGGGAGGGGAGGTGTCCGCAAGATCACCATTGGGAGACCCGGTGAACCACGAAGTGACCAATGGGAGACGAGGTGACCCAGCAGGTGACCAGTGGGAAGTGAGGTGACCAATGTGGGGGCAAGTGATTCATGAGATCACCAAGGGGAGGGGAGTTGTCCATGAGATGATTAAAGTGGGGTTACCCCATGAAAAAAGTTTGTGAAGCTCTATCCTAAGTGATGGGGATTTAACCTCCTTTCTTGGGAGATTCTTACATGGCAGATCTGCAAACCCTATGTGGACACTAGAACTAGAAGTATAAGACGATGCAGGACAGTGTACTCATTTGTACCTATCTTAGGCATTTTTCGATTGTGCCCATCATCTTGGTCCCTAGGCACTTGTTTCTTCAGTGCCACCGTACAATGGGATTTCCTATTCGTGATCAGTAAGGCTACGATTATGTCACGGAAGTCACGGAATCTGTGACTTCCATTGACCTCTGTGACATTTTCTGCCCTGGGGCTGGAGCTCCCAGCCAGCCCCGCCCTCGCAGCTCCCAGCCCCCAACCTGGTGGGGGGACCCTGCAGCTGCCCAGCTGTGGTGAGCAGGTGTGGGGACTCTCCACACTGCCCAGCTGCAGCCACGGCCAGTGGCTGGGGAACCCTGCAGCTTCCAGATATTTTTTACCATGTTTGTATATTCTCTGTCTCCGCTTTTCTAAAACGATTGCTGCCCAAACCACTGTTTAGCCGCAGTACTGCACCCATACTCCCCACCCCATCCCCCCAGACACTCACAGATAAATGCCGGGCAGTTAGTTGCTTTCCTAACCAGTATGTGTACAACCAGGTCTCTCACAGCAGAGACTGAAAAAAGTGCTTCACTGTACTGGAGCTTGCAGCCTCTGTAGTCCCACAGATCAAAGACTGTCATATCCACTTGTGCTCTGACAGGCCTTGGGCATGAAACCTGCCAGTGGCGGCCGGTGAGCTGAGCAGAGCTGGACTGTACGACACATCATGCAAGCTCTACAATTCAGTTATGTTTTTTGAACATCTCCAGATTAATCTGTCACAGTCCAGGGCAGCTGCACCTGTATTTCCCCTCAGTGGTCCAGCCAGGATGATGAGGATTGGTAAGGAAAATCTGTCACACACCCACTCCCCAGCCGTTGCCTTTCTGGGTGGAGACCTGCATCTCTCTCACCCTTCTGACCAGGTATTCCCAGGCTGCACAGATCCCTGCCTTCACTCTGCACTTCCCAGCACAGCCAGGTAGCCCAGAAACACCTGCTGGCTTTCTCTTCAGAGACAGGTTAACAGGTGTAATTGCTACAGCTATAAGGTATCACACGGCACTTCCTGTGCACGCCTGCTTTATTCTTAAGGTAAAAAGCTTTATAG
Source organism: Platysternon megacephalum (assembly GCA_003942145.1). Taxonomy (NCBI): domain Eukaryota; kingdom Metazoa; phylum Chordata; order Testudines; family Platysternidae; genus Platysternon; species Platysternon megacephalum. The sequence goes on along the minus strand of QXTE01000040.1, from coordinate 3,949,237 downwards.
AGAAACCATATTAAAAACAATAGAAGAACCTACGTGCCTACTAACAGGCTTATCAGAGTTAACTCCGCCCCTAGCATGGATTCTGGCAGGCTCAATTCATCCAACCCATGGAGCGCTGTGTGGAGCAGGGGTCCTGTCCATTTGCTGGATCAGGAAGGAGACCCTGAGGCAGTTTAAAACCAGGCTATTTCTCCTTTCTTTGCCTGTTGGGCCCTGGAGAATCTAGTTGGAACTAATCTGCGCACCTCTCCAGGGGGGTGGCTTCAGCAGGTTAATAGCAGAGGAAGTACATTAGCATGGCCCCTCCTCACTTGAGAAGGTGCATACCGTGTCACAATAACACGTGCATAAGTGGATTTTTTAATCCAATGAACCCCAAAGACATTAAAACGAATTCAGTAAGGGTTAACTTCATTCCATAAAGTTCATTCAGGATGTGGAAAGAAATTGTCGGTGTGTCACATAGTCCACTGGAGACTTTACAACCTGCCCCCTCTGATACCTGGACTTTCATTTTTTTCTTGCCTTATGAGGATGGGTTTCTTGTTTCCCTTTGGACTGTTGCTGCTGCTTTGCCCTGTTCTTTCCGTGTGAAATGTTTGCATTGTTATTTGGTTTGATTCCAAACAATGAAAATGCACCTGGGAAGTGACAAAAACAAAAATACAAATACAAGAAGGCATAGATGCGTAGATACTTGGATGAAATGTTTTTCCGTCGAAGGATGCTGTTTTGTCGACATCAAAACATTCCACGAAGATGTATCAATTTCGATGAAAGTTTCTCAGGTCCAGGATGAACTTTCTGGAAGGTGAGCGAAAGCACCTGATCTTTGTGATCTGAAAACCAGCCTTTTGACACAATTCCATTTAAGGACAACCTGCCAAAGGTTTGGTTTCCATCCCAGTGCGGAACAAAACAAATTTCCCAAGTTGTCACAAAACGGAGTTGTCGTCCTCTGGCCAGCTCTAAGGATGAGGCACGTCCTCAGCTCCGTTCTGTCAATGAGGCTACACTGATGTACGCCAGCTGAGACTCTAGCCTTGTGTGTGCGCGTGCGACTGCGTACATATATGTATGTTTGTAGACACACCGACACAAAATATAATTGCCCCTGCGACTCCAACGGAAGGACAGTTTACAGTCTCTGGTGGTTGGAAGAAAGGGTTAGTAGCCAGGAAAGAGTTAACGCAGGAGGTTTCTCACACTGGGATGAAGACTGGACAGTCAGTCTATGGTAGACCTGGAATGCTTGTCCCAGCTGGGGGCTGTTGCGGTGTAGATGTTCGGGCTCCAGCTGTAGCCCGGGCTCAGGGCCCTCCCTCCTCGTGGGGTCTCAGAGCCCAGCTCCAGCCCGAGAGGCAGTGCCTACACAGCTGTTTTGAGAGCTGTAGTGCAAACCTGTGGACCCAAGCTGGGAGGCTCGGTGTTCCAGGCAGTGCAGATGTACCAAGCTTTCCCTGTTTTTAGGCAGAAAGGTTGTTATTGGAAAGGGACAGAGAATTTTGACACCTGAATCCCTCTGACAGGTTGATGGAATATTGTGTTGCGGCCCAAGCAGCAAAGACACTGAAGCTGTACAGTTCAGCATTTGCTGCTTTCTCTTCCATCTGCTCTTAGAAGTGAGCTCGTTTAAAACCAGGCTGTAATTATGGCGGTAACATCTCTTCCCTGGTGTTTGCACTCTGATGTCTGCAGATCCCAAAACTATAATTATCCACTGACTTTTACAGTTCGTCTTAGCACCTTCCTTTTCTTCATCGTGCTGCAGTCCACAGTGGATACTTCAGCCTGCTTACAGCTTGGGGGGCAGAACCAGCCCTGTCAGACACTAGCAGCAGGGGATTGCCTGGCCCCTGACGTGTCCGTTTGTGTGTGTCCCTGTCCCGTCCCAGCGGCTTCCCCAGCCCTCCTGCTGCTGAGCTTTTTGGAGGGAAATTTCAAACTTGATTTCAGATTTCTGACTAACCCTGTGGCTCAGTCAAGTGTCCGTCTAATTCCCAGCTGTGTTCCAGGGCTGCATTTGCCCTTGGGGGGGGGGGGAGATTGTCCCCTCCGCTGCGCTTCCCCGTTGGAGGCATTTGCAAGGGCTGAGGCTAGTGAGCTAGGCCAGGCAGGGTTGGAAAAACTCATTCCAGGGACAAGCAGCCCCCACGTCCCTCATCTCCAGAGGGACAGCGACACCAGATGGAAGATCTTCATGGCCGAGCTCCTAGAGCCTGTCCCAGGTCAGCTCCTTCCTGGAGAGAGCCAACGTCGGGGAGGAGAGACAACGTGGCTGGTCTCTGACGGCAGGGAGATGGCTAGCGACTGGAAATATTTCCAGAGCAATCTCCCAGCTCCGTTCCTCCGACCCACCTCGGAGCCGGATCACGGGGGCAGCCGCCAAGGGGGAAATAAACGAGTCAATAAAATCAGCGCGCGGCCTGGCGGATCATCGTGGGAAGGAGCAGGTAACACACCTGTGCTGATTCCTCTGGGCGTGCGTCGGGGAGGAGGGCCAGCTCGGGGAGCAAATAATGAAAAAATAGATACTGAAAACGAACAAGGAGTGTCAGAGCATAGCCTCCTCCCAGCAGAGCGCTGAGGACTGGGAAATGACACTTCTGACGTCCACAGCGGCCCTGGACGGGCTCTTGCTCTGTCTCCCTTCTCGCGCTCCCTGGGGAGACGGAATAGCGGGATGGGGATTTCCTGCCACTCCGAAGAGAATGGGAAGGCATCAGGTTGTCGGCCCCAGCTGCCCCGGCAACGCCCTAATGTCCGTGTTATTCTTCCTAGCTTCTGCAGCAGCCTCCCAGGCCTTGCCACCACCTCCTCCCCACAGCATTAATCCAGGGTCCCAAGTGGATATTTGGGAGAAGTGATTATCTCCCTCAGGGACCCCAACAAGAATCACCAATAAACGGATCCAGCTGGTCGGTGCACAATCTATAGTTCAACCAACCGCCACGTCAAACCAGTGAAACGGCCTCCAGTACCTCCGAGTGTCAACCCTTATTCCCCGCCCCCCAGGTCAGAGCGCATGACCTTGGAACCTCATTTGGCCCCTTGCAGCGCTCTCCAGACTGAACCCCTGCGGGGGGTGTCACTGTCTCTCCTCTCCACCTGTAGAGACGTCCCAGTAGCTACAATCTCCAATCTGATTAGCTTTCGAAGCTGAGCGCTTTCTCTGATGAGCCCCATTGCTGTCCTTTGAATTCACACTGAGGGTCCTCCCGGCCCAAAGTAAATTCAAGTAGTCGTCTTCTGTCTGTTAAGCATCGAAGTCCAGTCCTTAGGAGTCCTGACAGCCTGGCAGAGAAGGCCTGTCTCTTGCATTGAGAACGGCTGGGCAGCCCCACGGCCATCAATACATAGATTCACCAAGGTGTACATCTTGGTCATCCGATCTTAGCCAGTGCCATGGCAGAAGTCTTCTCCAAGCCTCAATCTCCAGGGGAAGAGGGAGGAGATATAATAGACCTTGTTTTCATAGTCCATATTTCAAGGATGATCCTACTTCTCACCCTGGAGGCACTGCTGTGAAACCCCCATTGTAACAGATCTGTGGCCCTTAGCATGATGAAGAATAGGAAAATGTCTCTGTTTTTACCTGGGAATTTCCTTTCTTTGAGTACTAAGGTCCACAGACCTTGCCCACCCTGGAGACAAATGAATCATACAGAATCAGGGGGAAATTGACGGCCGGAGATTTGGATTTGTTTGGTAAGGGGGAGTTTTCCATGCTCTGCAGTAGGAGAAATTGTTGTGCTGTTTCCTCAAAGTATATTTAACACAATCTCAGGAACTGAAAACTTGGGCGTGTTTGTGCGCACACAAATCTCTGCGCCAAGAAAAACACTGTTTTGTATTGTACTTAAGAGCCTCTGGCAAAGTAATATAGGAACAAAACAAGCTTCGTTCTTCTCTCCCCGCAGTCACAGAGTGACTTTGCAGCTAGCTGGCCCCACAGGTTTATAGTGCATATCCTTACAGTGACTTGCTACATTCCTTTTTAAGAGTCAAGATTCCTCAGACTCCTGCCGGACTGCGGCCCAATTCCCAGTGTTCGCGTTCCTGCCGTACTCCAACGCTTTGAAATGGTCAGTTAGATGGTGGGGATGGTAACTGCCATGCACAGTCAGGGTTTCACCTGAAAGCCTGAACACAAACTCTCTCTGGGGCCCGGAGATCTGCTGAAGGGAGTGACAGTGGTGTTTGCTTTCTGATAGGGGTTGCTTTCCCCCAAGACCTTAGTACCAGCTACTGATGCTGTCAAGTGACTGGATGGGAGGGATCTGCAGTCTCAACCAGCCTTGGATTCCAGTAGGAAATTATCACCAGCTTCGTCTTCCCTGTCTCTGTCAGGCTACAGAACGATAGCCCGTTGACGTGAGAGCAGCAGAGAAGAGGGAGCCTGAGGCCATGTAGTTCCCTTGGTGCTGCGTGGGCAGATTGGGGGATCGGTTCACAAGAAGAACAGTTCATTTTCCTGCTTTTGCTTGTTCCTTATGCAACACAGGGTCAAGGGTAAGGGCGTTGACCTCACAGACCTGGCCACATTCCACCTCAGGGAATTACAATCTGCCTTTGGGCCCGCTGCCATTTTCATTGGGTACAGTCAGCTGTGAAAACAGCTGCTACTTTCCACCCAGCGGTGGCTGCATTAGATAGGTGGGTGAAGCCATCTCCGAGCATGGTAAGAACATGCGCTTAACAGCCCAAGGCTGCAGTCCTTAGTGGTGTGGATAGACCCACTGAGCACAACAGGACTTCCTGCCTAGGTTGGGATTTTTGAGCTCTGGCTCTAAATGCGTTTAAAATTCTTTGAGGGCCTTTGGGATGAAAGGTGCTATAGACACACCTACCAGCGTTGGCCAGGATTGTCAGAAGGGACTGGTGTTTCGGGGGGCCTCTGTCCTTGGGGGTCCAGTTGGAAATCTAACTAGTTTTAAGATGAATCTCAGTAAGCTTATGCAGGGGATGATATGAGGGGGTTGTCTGCAAAGCAGGGGATTGGGCTCCATGGACCCCCGAGGGCCCATCCAGTCCTATGTCCTGGCTTCCCGTGAAACCCTGAAAAAGGGGCCTGGTTTTTAGGTCTGCGATTCTCTACGGTGCGTAACAGCAATGCCAATTGGCTGTGGCCCCCACTAACAACCTTCCTTCTCTTCCAGGTTTGTGGTCCTTCCTGTGGTTCGTAGCTTTCTGCTTCCTGGCCAACCAGTGGCAGCACACACCAGCCAGCAGAGGGGCGTCTCAAGGAGCAGATGCCGCCCGGGCAGCCATCGCCTTCTCATTCTTCTCCATCCTCTCCTGGGTGAGTTTAGGTTCCAGATGCTTGGCCGATCGCAGACGTGTGGGTGGGAGGAAAGCACGGCCTACAGGAAATAACCAGCAGGGACAAGGGACTGCAGCACAATGCCCACTGCATTAGATTAATCCGAGGCACATGGTTACCAGGGCTGTGCTATTCCTCATCCTTGGCGATGTGAATTCAGCGATGGGTCCTGACCCAGTGGAGCGAAGGGCAGGACTCCCATGGCCTCAGTGTAAGTGGATCTGTGCCCTCAACCACTGAGTGCCGAGATCTTAATGCTTTACGGAGTTCAGAGTGTGTCTCATTTCATTCAGGGACATGTCCTCTGTGCGGGGAGTTCTTGGGCACAGAGGGAAATCTAGGCTCTGATTCTCTTTCATAGCTGAGCTTCAGCAGGGAAAATCTTTAGGAATGTTTTTATGGCCAAAAGAACAATTTTGGGGCCAACAAATCACATTGTCCAGAGAGCAGTTGGAATCATTGTCTTAGGGACCGATTAGATACCCATGTATGAGTTATGGTTTGGGGACCCCAAAATCAGTCCTGCCACAGTGCAGGAGGATGAAGTAGCAGGATCACTAGAAACCTCACCACGGTGCAAGGGGATACCCCCGATATCTCAGCAGAACTGTGATCACCCTGGCATCACTGTCAGTTATCACATCGATATTTGTCTTCCTTACTGGGAATTTCAGCGCCCTGCTCATTCAAAAGGCTGCAGCGACTCTGGGAAAAGCCAGGCTTCTAGTTCTCCGGGGAGGGGCGTAGCAGTAGGTGAAGTTGTATGCAGACTGGCAGGGTTTTTACCGGGTTCTGAGCAGGTGGGGGAAGACGCCTGCACCGTGTCTGCAGGGATAGCTCAGTGGTTTGAGCATTGGCCTGCTAAACCCAGGGTTGTGAGTTCAATCCTTGAGGGGGCCACTTAGGGATCTGGGGCAAAAATCAGTGCTTGGTCCTGCTAGTGAAGGCAGGGGGCTGGACTCGATGACCTTTCGGGGTCCCTTCCAGCTCTATGAGATAGTATATAATATATGGAGATATACCTATTATATTACATAGGAGCTGAGCAGATGGAGAAGTACCTGTCTCAGTTTTCCTAGTATAGACAAGCGCTAAGTCTGTGCCCGTCCTGTGCTGTGAGGTGGGAACTCTGGGAGCCGTCATCCTCCAAGGTGCCACTCCCACGCCAGCTTTCCAAGCGTGGTGCTGGGCCTTAGCTGTGTAACCGGGCTACGTACAGCTCCATGATCATTCACCCCCCTGGTAGGAACAAAGGGTTTGCAGCAGAAAGGGCCCAAGCGTGAGAGACAGCAAAGGTCACGAGGGAAAAGAAACAGGGAAATGAAATCTGATCTGAGCACAGCCGAGCGGCAGAAAGGGGAATTAGGAAATGTGATTTGGGGAACCAGGGTTCTGCCCGACAAAGATGGTTTGTAGTAAAGAAATAATTGCAGTGCAACTATAGTGAAACCGCTAACCCTGAGGAGTAAGGCTGAAACTTGTGGGTACTTGGCTGGATAACTCCCTTTAGTCTGGGGAATTCCCAACTTCCCCCGGCCTCCCAAGGCCCCAGTCCTGTGAAGTGCTAAGAGCTCCCATCTGCCACTGGAACTAGCAAGCAAGCCAGTAAACACCATCATTTCAGTGTCTGTAGTTAGAGCTCGGTGAGTGATTTGATTTCAAGAAACAAATCCCCAAACCCACAGAAATACTTCCCAGCTACTAGCCCGTCTGGCGAAGTGCCAGAGAGGTGCCGCCTCCCAGAAGCCTCGTCTGGCAGGAAAGTTGTCTTTGAGTGGGGTGTGCAGCAGCTCTCTGGGTTGACCTAACTCTGCTCTCATTGCACCAGTGGGAGGCTTTATCACTGATCATTGACCTATCGGGGAGCAGAGCAAGACCAGTGCTGAGTGCTTTGGAAAATCCCTCCCCTCCAGGACAGATACTCTCCATTTTCTGCCTCTAGGCCCCTGGTTTGATTTGTCAGCTCTTCCTGCAAACACCAGGGGCGAGAGAAATGAAAGTAAGCAAAGCGTGCTTCCTTTTACCATAAAAGAAGGCAATAACAGAAGTGAAAGAACGAAACACACAGTATGAAAAACCAGTGTGAGCACAGATACAGCAAGCCCTGCTCTGCCTTGTGCCTCAAAGCGTAACAATCCCATGGAAAGAACTGATATCCTCAGAGTAGCCAATTCATTGAGACAGCCTGGCAAATGTAGGTAGGACAAGTAGAATGTATCCCCCAAGATAGAATTGGTCCAGGATACCTGGACTCTTGCAAAGAGTGCCAGGCGATTTTTCAGTCACCATCCAAATGCACCTCAGTTTTACACCTTCCTCTGCAAGCCAGTCAGCAGCAACCCCAGCAGTGCGTGCCCCTAACCCAAGTACTGCCCAGGCCTAACACGGCTTAGCTTGCGAGATCTGACAAGATCACAGCCCAAGGTGTCCTGCCTGCAAATAGCAAGAACGAGCTGCTTTGCTTGTCTCCTTCGGTAGGAGTCATCTATCAGCGTGGCGCTCCTCTGGTACATGCGTGTCATGTTGAATTGCAGCAGTACTTTACCCAGAAGATGTGCCAAATATGACAGCAAAACTGATTGCCTGAATTAGACAGGCACCGTGTACAGAAAGCTAATCTCAGACCCATCCCTTAGGATGCCCTGTTGGAGTTCACACCTCCAACTGGTAACACAACCAGACCGGGCATGGCCATCCAGCTGAAATGATGTGTCAGACAATACTCTGCGTGCTTACTAAAGAGCTCGGGGTTGTGTGGAGGGGAGAGTCTGTGCTCCCCCACGCTTCCTCTCATTGCCCACGTAAGCTTTATACGGGGTCCTGAGCATGTTACCCTGTAAGATCTGCAGTAATTATATCATCCTGCACTATAGGAACTGGATCATCTCACGCAAAGGATAGTCTGGGCTTCTCCAGCTCCCTGGCTCTGTAATTATCCCAATAAATCTTTTTTCATCCCAGCTTCCCTGTAGCCCCACTTAATTCACAGGCCCTGGTCTCTTTATTGCTACACTCTGTATTTAATGCAGCAGTCCACAAAGATGCACTGGGAGAGACGCCCTCCCCATCCTATTGGCCACTCAGCAACTTCTCTCCTTGCCCAGATCACCACCACTCAGCCAGGCTGTTGCGTTTGATGTGTCTGATGGATGGGGGCTGACCCAGATGGGCTGTTGCATGGATTAGGTTAGTTCCATTTATGCCCAATGATGGGCGGACTTTTGGGCCGCTGCTTTGCTAAAAATGGTGCAGTCCCTTGCCCAAATACCCCCCCGCAATGTACAGAGCCATTCACGGCAACCCACTCATTCCTGCTAGGGCCTCCCAGCAAGAATAGCTTTTGGGTGCTCCCTAACTGGGGCTGGAATAGCATAAGTGACCCAGCAGGGAAGGGCTGTATATCCCCATTACCAATCCGCCCGCCCGCCAGCCAGGCTCCCTCTAGCTGTTCAGCTTGGGACACAAACAATTCGCTCTCCGGTCCAGACCCCGAGCCTTTTGGACAGTTTTGCAGTCAAGTGCAGCTCCTGGTAGCACCCGTTGCGCTCAGGGCTGGGGATTCCCCATTGTTCTCAGCAGAAGCTGCTGGGTGCTGAGTGCTTCTGGAACGCTGGTCCTGTGTGCACAGGCCCGATTTGTCGCTGCACTGGCCCTGTGCCTCAAGAGCAATCCTAGGAGTTCATACCAGAGCCAGCTCGATGGCTCCCTGTAAAATCCTATCCCAAGATGAACGAAGCCTTTCGTAGAAGCGCTGGGAAAATTTTGCTCCCAGGTGCACATGGCTGGGTCCTTATTCTCTCCCCGGGCGGGTCCCATCCTGATGTCAGTGGGGGGTTCAGAGTGAAGACTATGAGAATAGCACAGATCTGCGGCCATCCTTGCCATCCTTTTAATGAAACTGGCCGATAGACGATCCGGTGAAGCTGAGAACGTTGCTGAGTTTTGTGCAATTACCCGGGTGTTGAGTCACAAAGAGGTTGGACTCCTTTGCCACTGGATTTTTTTCCCCCAGTCAGCGCAGAGCTATTCTGACATTGAGCCTGCTGCTGTTGCTAATAAACCCTTCTGCTTTACATAATCAATACACAGAAAATAAACAGCTATTACATGGGCACTGCTAGTATATCAAAGTGAGACGTGGCGGAGACGTTGTCAGCAGCTAGGCAGCGGATCGCAGCTTCGGCGGGCAGTTTTACGCCAGCCTGTCATGTGTAAACTAATTGAATTGTTAATGAACCAGCCTGAAATAAAAGCAGGTGTGTCATTCCTGCAGCGCCACTGTTCACATCTCCCACAGTCTATGACCTGAATATTTGCAACCTCAAAAAAAGGGGGTCAAGGAGTCTCTGCAGCATTGCCCTACTTGCTGGGTTTATGAGACTACCAAGATTTGACTCAGTACAATGCCCTGAATTCTGCGGGTGGTTACAGCAACGCAAGCCCAAGAGCAGGTGGCTCTCTGGGTCTAGAGGACAATAAAGCCAATAAAGGCCCTCTCAGTCTCAGAGGGCCTTGTACTGCCCCCAGGGGAGGGAACATCACCCAACACTTCCTGGCTCTGGAGAGCTGGTTCCACTGACCCCAGGCCATCCCCAAACAGACTCTGGCTTTTCCCTGGTGGTGTGGGGAAACATCCTTTAGCCTCACGTTAGTCAGTGCAGTTGAACTGTTGGTTACCACGCAAGGGGCAGGCTCCAGCAATGTAGGCTGTAGCCCTGCTCGACGGTAGGAGCTGTGCACACACTCAGCAAGGGGTGGTGACGCCTGGCCTGTAGCAATCACAGGCTAAGGCCTGACACACACAAAGGCTAGGGAAGGGGAGCAAGTAGTGGAGTCCCTGGCAGCAGCAGGGAGGAAGTGGCCTTTGGATGTAGGCATGGGAGGATGGGGCTGATGGCACCACGCGTAGGGCGTGGGATGGGAGAAGGCGCACACTCCCCTATGTAAGGTGACAACAGGCAGACGAGGGTGGGAACATCTGTCTAGGAACACGGTGTCATGAACGGCTGATGCCTTCACTAACTCTCTGAACTCCCTAATCCTCATTAAAGGTTGCCCTGACGGTGATGGCCATGCAGAGATACCACCTGGGGACTGACATGTCTCTCTTTGCCACGGATCAGTTTGCCACTGACCCCAATACAGGATACCCAGGATACCCCACTGGCAGCGGCATTGAAAGCACGGAAACCTATCAGAGCCCACCATTTTCTGAGACCATAGACACCAGTCCAAAAGGTTACCAGGTGCCAACTTACTAAAGGACGGCGGGCTCACCACGGTCATGTAAAAATAGACAAAGTCTCCTCATGGTGCAGTACAGTTAACTGGTTGATTGCAAGTGTATTAAGTACCATTTCCTTAATGTGGCAAGTCAGTGCTGGGTAACTTACTATTAGCTAGTTGTGCAGTGAATTCTGTACAGTAGTATTGGTTCTTGTCTTACCTAAGGGTTTTTTTATAAAAGCAGTGTTCCCTCTAAGTTTGAAAGAGAAGGAAGGTTGCTACTACACAAAATACACGTGGCAACCACAAAAACACCACCACCACCATTCTCTTTGACTTGTTTGAATGCCAAACATTAGCATTGAATTTTGCTGAGCACCCGGGAAAGTAGACAATAATTCTCCTGTTAGAAAACACAATAGCTGATGAGTTGATGGTTATCTCGTTCTTCCAGCGCTAACACAGAATTGTTCTCGTTTTGATGAACCCGGGATTGCGCACACAGCGCCCGTTCATTCTAGCCTCATATCTTCCCACTGCGAGAAGCCACTACAGAGCTTTCTTGTGCTGCACAGAAAGTAGTCTATGGAAAGTGCCAAATTTAAAAAGAAAAAAGAATCATCTCTGTGTTGTTTCTAATTTGTATATACGTACTGTACAAAAAAACTGAACAGATGTTGCAAACTTTAGCTTAGGATTCAGGCATCACTGTTTTTGCTTTTTACTTAAAAAAAAAAAAATGTTGAATAACCAAATCTCTTATCTGCTTCAACATTGTATCTGTTTAGGATATTAAAAATTACTGCTCTCGACTTGGTTTGGAAAACAATTCTGCAAATGATTGTCTGCTAATTGGAAAGACCACTTATTAGTGGGAAATATGGTATGTTACTGTTCAACGCCAACGTTAAGTTTGTCATACTAAACAGTTTGCAAATTTACAATGGGTTGCTACCAGTGATACTGAACAGCTATTTACTCTATAATTTAAAGTTGCAGACACAAGTGGTGTGGGCGTGTTAAAACACAGTGACTCAACTTTAAATCTAATCAATTGGAAAGCCTGGCCTTTATTTTGATATTGGCAAGTGCCACCATCTGCCATTAACAGAAGCAAATAAACTCAGGTGTGAATATATTGTTACATTGCAGCTGCTAGAAATATGTAAACCATTCAGATGTTATAAAGCAAGACTGAAAAGCCATTCAGTTTGATAGCGTGAGCAGTAAATGAAGAGTAAACCATGACCCATATCTTCAACCAATGTGAGAGAATTAACAAAGTGAGTCAATATAAAATGTGAAGGGGAAAATGCCTGAATTTTAGTTATCATTTGCAAAATGATCGGCTTATTAGAATCAAATGAATGAAAACCATACAAAATCCAGTAGATAGTCTACCCCAGTAACATGCTGTCCCAGATTACATTCCCAGGTTATCCAGCTGACCAATGGTGGTAGTTGTGTGGCATTTTCTCTCTGAGGACAAACTTCAAGGATAGCAGACACATCTGGATGAGTTAAATGTTGATGCTCCTACTGCCATGCTGGGAGCTTTGCTCTGTATTTAAGATCATCCATTGCTAATCTGGGTTAATTTTATTGGGTTAATTTGGTTGTTTTTTAAACGAGAGCCAGTTCAAAAGTATATTTCTTGTTTGCAAAATGTGTGTGTTAGTGAGGCAGGTGAAAGGTCTTATGACTTCTGACCTCATGATGAGCAACTAGTTAAAATGACTTTCCCCCACTTTTCTTGTAGTAAAAAACCATTTTGTCATCATTAATGTGGCTCATTTCAACAGCTATTTAAATTGCAAATAAATACGTTAATTAACAGTGATACACAGTCATACGCAGTTTCTGTCACTGACAAAATGGAGTTAGTTGAACTCCTGACTATTCAGAAAGGATTAAAATGTGCATTTCCAGTGACAGTTACATTTACTGCACCTGAAAGACGCAAGCTTAGCTGCCAGTGTCTAGAAAAATAAACCGGAGCAGGTTTTTCACATTACAGTGACCAAATTAAAAACTTCTCCCCGTTTAGCTTCAGTCATTTTTAGCACTGCTTTGAGATGAATTTGCACCCAATCTGACGTTCCAAACGCCTGAGAATTTTTGCATGACTCAATCCCATTGCCAAAGGGTTCCTGTCCCAAACAGCAAAGGAGCTGAGGACAAGCCACAGACTGCTGCTCTTCTTAAGCCAGGCGCCTCCTGCTGGCCTGAAGCCGGGAGATGCAACAGGCAAATGCATTAGGGAAGGTTGCAGTTGACAGGAATGCACTGAGAAACCCCTCACATTAAGAGGACAAAGAACATCTGAATCCCAGTACATTATACACCTAAGTTAATTATATGACTATTGTGATTCTCTACCAAATCAGTCTTGCTGGGGGAAAAAAATCAAATTATTTTCCTACAGGGTATAGTAGAACCGTAGCGATATTTTCCTTAGAGGGAACACTGAAAATTTAGCAGCACAAAACATACTTGTGTTAATATTTTAGCAAAATTATAATCAATTTAAATGTTTACTTAAATTGATTGTACATGTGAGATAATGTTTGTTCAGTACATTGTATTTTTTCTAACTATATACCTGTTCCAGAGTTTCCTTGTAACTGTAAAGAACTAAGTTCTGTCTGACTGCTAGAACTGTCCTGATCAGTGGTGTACATGTGCTAAATATTACAATATGAATGTAAGCACCTGAGGCCTAGATTGCATTTTCTCCTTTTTTCCTCCCCAAATGGAACACTCAATGGATTTCCAGAGGTCTGTACAAGAGTACAGTCAATGCAAACAAAATATATAGCTGCACACAGACACACCAAGCATGACTGGCCTTGAGGGCAGCAAACCTAAAGTATTGCACGAGGAACAGAGGCAAGACAATGTGGCTGTGACTTAACACCTGCAGGCATCAACTTCACAATCAAGGGGCACCATTGCTCTCCTCAGGGCCACATTTCATTTTCCAATCTTCACTCAAATAGTCACTATGTTTAATGACACTTTTAATGTGACCCCCCTTAGGAAACTAGCTACTTTTCCAGGTTTGGGGAAGTGGATTGAGCACCAGGGACATTTTAGTGGTGGCAGGAAAGCCCTGCAGATTGCTACCGGCTTAGAATCAGAGGCGTACAAAGCTATAACCTACTCAGTCAGTGCAAGGTTAGATTACAGCAGCACTCGCTCAGCTGAAGGTAGTCCTGCCCCGCTCTCTCTACTGCTGAAACCCTTCCCTGTCCCCCAGTTATTCCACTCCCTGCTGTACTGGTGCTTAAGAGAATAAAAGCAAGTGCCATGCTCCAGCCTCCATGGACTCAAAGCTGATCTGCCTTTAGTGTTGGGACAGCAGTGTGGAAGCCTGGATAGTCACTGCACACTTGCTGCCCTATCTAGGCAACAGTAATGAATTACACTTGGCCCCATGAGGCTGTTTTAGCCAGTCACGTCAGAGACGTGTCATTAATGTTGTATTGAAATGCGCAAGTCACACCTGCCTTGGAAACAGTATTTACAAAACTTTTAAAGACATTTTTCTGGCTTGTTTGCCAGCGTGGTGAACTTCCTGTTTAACTCTATTTTACTGGGTAGTAGCATAGATTATTAGTTGTTAAAGAACCTTCTGAATTAACAGATCTGCTTAAAGGTAGCATAAGACATCTGACCTCACTGCAGCCAGTACTGAGACGTGCCTACCACTTGCATTAAATCCTGTTTCCAAGCAGTTTGCAAGATTCCAAGGCGTTCCCTGTAGCCATTTTAAGTGTTAACAGTGCTGTGTATTAACTGTTGTGGTAGTACATCTATGTATCAGTGAATTGTGACGTAGACTAGTATACACAGATACAGATGTAATTAGATAGATTCTTATGGACTATGGATAGCAAATTACTAGATGTCAGTGTAGTAACTGTAGTACATTTATTTGTGGGTTCCCATATTACTTATTCAGATCACCCCTTTCTCTTTCCTATTTTTCTGTTGTAAATTCACTGTGGTTCAGTAGATATTAGCTGCTTTTCTTGTAACGATCCAGACCAAATCTTATAAGCATGCCAGGATTGTGCTGTGAATTTGAGTGTCATGCCAGTCGCTCTCCATATGCTGTTTTTGCAGGCTGTTTACATATATACTGCATCGTGTTCCCTAGAGATCTCCAAAAGCCCAGTAGATAATTTACCATACAGAGGGCCAGTTTATGCTGCTCTCAGGCTAGTCTGCTGAAAGCTTCTGCATTAGTGTTAGCATGAAGTTTGGGTGTAAAGAATAGAGCTTAAAAAAAAAAAAGTCACATATGCCTCGTTGGAGAGTTGTTCTATAGAAATAGCCTTGATACAGGGTGCCTTGGTGCAGCAACAGAGATACAGCTCAACACCGACGTTAACAAGCAAACAGCGTGCTTTTGTGTAAGCTTCATTGTTGTTTTCGCATGTTCAATATCGTAGGGTCGAAAGAACAGCTGTATATTGGCAATGTCTCACTGAGGAAAAAGTATCATTTCCTACCTTTTCATTATTCCCAGTGAGTAAAGATGACATGATAAACTGAGGTTTAATAGAAAAGTTTGGTTTTTTTCTTTGTCCATAACAAAATGTCTTTAAAATAGTGTACAGAGTTTGGTCCCTGTGCTAGTAACGTCAGCACCACCACGGAGTTAAGTTTTGTTTTTTGCACAGATGCTTTGAAGTAGGCCAGTTTCCTGGCCTGTAAAGTGCACATAGTACTTACCCTACTTCGCAGCTATGTTGAAGATCAGTTCATGTTAATACTTAGCACTTACTATTCTAGCATGTACATTTCCTATTTTTCCTCAGGTCTGCATTCCCAGTCATTCACACTCCCTCTTCTCTCCCACCCCAAATCAAAAAGTTAGTGTTTGCAGATTACGTTTCAGTTCTACATGCTGCAGGTGTGATACAGGCTAACTTTAAGGACATCATTTATCACTAAGTCATTTCCATGGAATCAGTATTTCTTTGATATAGAACTACCGTAAAATTTCACAAACTCACTTTTTGGCCTTTTTTCTACAGTGTGTGTGTGTAGGGAGCCTGTTAGCCCATTTCCATTATACATTTATTCATGGTACTTTAACAAACAGTGCTTCTTGGGGCCATTCGTGTCAAAAAAACCCTCACCAATGAGGCTTAAACGATGGCCTTTTAATGTATCAACTTGAATCCCAAATTTAGCTGCCTGTATTTTGTTGCAATATGCATTTAAACCTCAGATTCTTTAATAGTTTTTAATATCAAACTGATACCAAATGTGGTTTGCGAATTTAATTTTTTGCAGATACCTCTTTACAAGCAGACCGCTTCAAAGAGTTGCAGTTGTCCGTAATCCTACGTGCATTGTAGTATAGAGTGGACTATGTATGGGAGTAAATAAAAATGTTTACAATTTTTGTATTGATCTTTTGAAAGAACAATCTGTGATTGTGTATTTTCAGTGTCCGTGTACCAACTGCAACTTATTTTCAATAAAGATTTAAAAATTAATAGAAGTGGCCTGAAAACTCCAATAATACTTTATTTAATTATGTGAGCACATGGAACGACGAACCTGCACCAGGCTAGATAGATGGGTCACTTCAAGTTCTCAATCTCCTAGGTGAGGACTACCTAACGGTTTGATAACACAGAAGAAACTAACTGAAAATAAAGGGAAGACATGAGATGCTCTTTCAAAGAATATGCATTTCATCACCTCTGAACTTTACAAACCAAATTAAGCGACAAGGGGAAAGCAGTTTACATCATGGGTCAATAGCTAACAGATAAGCATGTAAGTGCTTTCATAGTGAAAGTACTTTTTAATTGTGGTAGCATGACCAACATAAAAATACCAATCTCTACTGCATGGGAAATAGAGATTTAAAACTTAGGAACAATAATTTGAAAACATTAACCTTTGCTATGTATACATGCATAATATACACAATCATGCAACAAGATACACCCCTTAGAAAATCATTTTTCTTCTCCATTTAGGGGATATAGCCTGGCCCTATGAATAATGGTACAAGATCAGGTACTCAAAAATATCCTGAGTTATATGAAAACAAATAACCCACAGATAGTGCAGTCTGGCATCAAGCAAAATCAATAATAAAAGAGAAGGCAAAGATAATTCATTTCTGTAGCCAAGACTAATGCTTCAACAGCTCAAGCTCAGTTTCATAGAAGTGCTGCTTAAATAAAAGCAGTGTCTTGTCGCTCAAAAATTAATTTTCATTTCTATTCCTATGTGGTAAAAATTAAACATGGTCTGCCATGATTGGTGTGTCTCAGACACTAAGAAGCTACAGCTATGAAAGTGCACCACAGGAAAGCTTCTTGACACTCCCTCGAGTTAACGCTGCTGCTGGAGGAGTTGCTTCAGATGATTGACAGATCCCCCCCAGCCCCTCCAATTGGGATTTATAAATGCCAAGTGGTAGGAGCAAAGCTCCTCCAGACTGTTGTCACCAAGGGAGTCCCAGGAAGTAAAACACTCCTACAATTCTTAACAGCTTATCCCCTTCAGTGCAGCCCACTGTGAACAGATAAATGCACTTAAAGGCACTGCAGAATAACAGAATGGTCAGCGACCAGCAGCATTGCATGTTCCAATATGCTGCTTGTTTTGCGCTAACACCATTAACACATCCAAGAAATCAAACATGGCAGTTGTTAAATAAAATTACGGTGAACAAAATGCCCTTTGAAGAGAATAAAACTTTGAACGCTACTTTACTACATGCAGTACTACAAAGCAAGTTTCTTTAAAGAACACGATTACATAGAAAGTCAGAGGCAACTTCAAATCCCAGGTTCAACTAATCACAGAGAAAGATCAGTCCAATTCAAGTAGTAGTAGTCGTTTAGCTTTCAGCCAGGAATATTCTTTGCTATATAAACAGCCAGGTGTTTACAACATACATTTTAATGGTCTTATTCACCAATGTAGCAGCTTCCATCTCCCTAACTCTGCACCAATTACCTCCCTCACTCTTTGTGGCCACAAAGATAGAATATTAGCTGTAACCAGAATATTAAGGAAACCACTGTAGAGCTGTTTCCACCAATAGCAATGCTAGATTTCCACCTTTTAACTGTAGTGTCATGCAAGATGGAAGGTGGCCATTCGCCTGATGAACCTGCAATGTTAGCCTGTTTCTGATCAGGTGTTTACAATGCTAACATTTTGGGTGTTAATTAGATACAGGTGTAGTCCAGTGATCCCTTTACACAGCACTTTTAGGCAGGGCGGGCTGCACCGAACCTCCCAAGGCTACTCAACTCACAGCTGGCTGCACTACACTGTCAAACCTCGTTCCAAAAAGTGCACGTTTAAGATTGAGACTGTTTTATTGGTCCTCGTGAAAGCTAACTGATGATTCTGCTGATTGCTTGTAAGGAAGGGAATTCTTCATCCTCAATATGCAAAGCTTTGTGACAGGCCATGTCCTGCTGAGTCAGCACTTGCTGACACGTCGGGCAGATGCAGCAGTCCAGGTCAGAAGCAGAGTCCATTTGCCAGACATTCTTTTTGTTCTTTTTGGGTTTGTTTGAGCCTTGTTTCTCCTTGATTCTGAAGTCATTGTGAGCAGAAAGCAGCTCTTGCTGCTTAGCTGCGTCTGGCAACAACACCAATAACTCATTAAAGATTTTCGTGAAGTTCTCTCCAAGCAGCTCTCGGCAGCTCTGGTAATACTCTGCCGCAGAAATTAGCCCCTTTATTTAAAAGAGAATCAGGACAATTAGCAACGAAAAGGAAGAGTCTACTGACCGAGGGTGAAATTCATCCCTCGGTACCTCTAACCACTCAACCTCACTGGTCATTTGTTGCCTCAACCCTCAATGAGCTGACAACCAAGTAGGACTTCAAATATTTCTAAGGGTTTCCACTACTTACCTGTCTGAACTGTCCAGAATGAGTTTTAAATTTATTGAATCTAGACTCATCACTTTGAAGAAATTCCTTTATAGACTGTATTAACTGAATGTTCCTTTGTTGAAAATTTTCGGGTATCAAGTAAGATCCTCGACAGGGTTTTGGCCTGCATTTGGAAAGAAAGTGAATTAACACTCCATGCAATGGAAAGTGACTGAAAAATGTCTTAGATTTGTTACAGTGGCCCTTGCCAATCTCTCACCCAATTATACACGGCACTCCCATTGGCAACATGCACCCATCCCAAGGAGATGCTGGAATGGCATCACCTAAGGATTAGGGTATCTGCTCCCAGGTCTTCCTGGATGGGGAGAACACTTAAAATGCAAGTTTAATCTATTCTTGATCCAAACTGGCCTGGTCTGAAACACGCTTCATGAACTGTGTTAACGAACTGATACAAGTCACAACGGCCTTGTGCATACTGGGACCCAAGGGGAGTTATTTACAACCCAGATGCCTGCATGAGGATGACAGTTATCTCGTGTTAGCAATCTTAATGGAAAACAAAGAGAAAACTGCCCCTTCTCCCATCCCACTGCAGACATGGCCAAAGAGACCAACCTTGGAAAGGAGCAGAACTAAAAGTGGCATTTAGAGGCTATGGGTACTTTGTAAATTCCCCCCCAAAAGCAAGTTCCCATATGCAGACAAATATTTCTACCCGTAGGTGAGTCATAGTGATCTATTACAAGGCAGCAGCACATTGCAACTACTAGAGTGGAGGCAAATTCAAGACTCTGCTTATTGCTCCAGCAATAAGGATTCCAGCAATATGGAAGCAGAATGGAAAAAGGTTTCTGATCTACTGTCATAACCCAACCCACTGCCCCACTGCCCAAGTTACTTAAAGAGCATGGTGGCATCAGGTGGAAACTCCCCAAATCCCAGGTCATTAAAAACCCACTTTCAAATTCAGCTTGGTGTTTACAAATGATGGGTGTGGGTGTCTTATGCAGGGAACTTTCATATGTTTGTGCAACACTAGAAGTGAGCAGCTTTCTTTGACAGCAAGTCATGCTTCCCTTGGTGAGATGGAGTCACTCTGCAAGGTTTTTAAGGGTTTCTTGTTGTAGGTTTAGGGACAAATATGAGGGACTCTGAGCTGATCCCCCCCCCCCAAAAATAAAATAAATAAAACATACATGTTGCATCTGTTTAGACTTGCTCAGATTCAGACCTACCTACCTCTCTACACATCAGCAGGAATCTGACTCTCAGACCCCACAACAGAGATCTGAACCAAGTCCTTTTGTATACTGCCAGCCCCTTAAACCTCACCTGTTCAGGTTAATCGCCCCAAAGCCGCATGCAATATTAAGAAGCCCTACATGGAGAATTGAAACACAAATTGTGTGTAGACTAATGTGAATTCTCAAAGCGCTTTTACTTACTCGTTCAGAGATGTAGTGACAGGATCAGAGACACTGGTGGATGGAATAACAGTAAAACCTGGAGGTGGTTTACTAACAGGCACTGACAGCCCCGGAGGCGGAGGGGGACTCTTTAACAGCGCCACAGAGATAAAGCCTAGATTAAAATAACACAGAATGGGGAGGAAGTTAGTGCACTGTCTATGCTACACAGCCCATCATCTCTCAGATCCACTCCTTCCCTTCCCTCAAAAGTCTGCAGAGATGATACGTTACCATTTATAAGATACAAACAGCTCAACAGGTACCAATGTATCTGAAGACCGTTCAAATTAAGGGATTAATCTGCTGTTTTACAGGCCACTGATCCTAGTCAGACCAAGGTTCAAGCCCTAACTCTTGATTTACTGCTTCCACAGAAAGTGAAGTACAAACATGCACTGGTGGAAAACACATTTTTACATAATGGAACAAAAGGCAAGGTCACCACTTTACTTCACCTGAACCACACAACCGGCATTTTCCAGCAGGCTGCCATCTGGCATTACACAAACAGAGAGCTCTACTACCAATGGCTGTTGTGTTGCCACCTTCATGAGATGCAAGTGCCATGTGCTGCACTGGGTGTATGAGAGACACTGAACTACTGCAATCTGAAATAGTCGCTACCAGCTCTCAACCTCTCAGTGATACTTTCCTCCAAAGCGCAGATTCTTCCCTGCCATTTAGGTCGTTTTTTTGCTCTGGGAGAGCTCTCAGCATGAATTTTCCACTAGGAAAGCAGCAGGACTGTGTTTATGAGTGAACTGCCCTATCTATTAGCTATACACACAGACTACATTAAACTACACAATTCTAGGGGCCTGATTCACTATTGTGTTACTTCAGTTACACCCATCATAGCACCACTAAAAGCAAGGGCATTACATCAGTGTAAAACTAGAGTAACTGACCGATGAAGCCTACGTGTATTTATATTGTGATCATGCTGCTAGGTACTGTTCACACATAGTAGAAAGACAGACTGTCCCTCCACAAAGGAGCTTCCAAACTAGCCCTTGGAATACTCAAGCACACAGGTACACCTGGTATTACTCACTAGACAAGCAGGAGTATTCAGAGGCTGGCTGCTTATCTACAAGTTACCCTAAGTGCCAGACCGAACACAGCAGCTCTGCTGTTGAATGAGGCAGGTATGTCCCAACATTTCAATGGAATTTTAACAGGACGGGGCCGCAGGGGAGGAGTTCAAACTGCTCAATGAGGTTTGCTGGGCTAAAATATTTCTACTTTACTCTGTAGCCCTGCGAGCTACAGGAAACTGTTCCCATTTTAAGAGTAATTTTGGCTACCCATGGAAGCCACTCCTCTCTCTTGCGCATTTCACATACCCCATTTATTTGAGCTAGTCAGAATGGGACTGACTTTTTGCAGGGGTTACCTGGTGGTGGCATTCTAGATGGTCCCGAGCTCCCGAGCGCTGGGAAGTCTTCCTGAGATAAAGGGCATTGGTTAGTCACTGGAGGCTTTTTAAGGCCAGGTGGCTCTTTGGATGCACTACAAATTGCTACTGATTTTTCCAAGTGACCATTCATGACCGCTGCGGATCTGTCGGGGAGGTGAAGATTTGCAGGGGCACTTGGAGTCTGCTCAGCTTCTGCCAGTTTTTCCAAAGCCGATGCAGGAGGCAAGGTCTCCTCTGGCAGCTGGGGAGACGATGCTCTTTGCTTCTCAACTCCCATCTTCTTTTTCTTGCTCACTTTAGTAAAAGTCTGTGAGGTGGAAGCTGCCAGCAAGGAGGATACATCAAACATTGTCGGTGTAGTTCTGATCTCCTGGGTCGTCAAGCCACTGCCACTGTCTTCGTCATCTGACAGGGAGAGTTTACCGCTCTTCCTGCTTCCTTTATTGCTGTTCGAGGGGGCTGGTTTTTTGGCCAGATGGTTTGAACTGGAGCTGAGGGAAGTGACGGCTTTAACCGCGCTTTTATTGGAACTGTTGCTCC
Source organism: Platysternon megacephalum (assembly GCA_003942145.1). NCBI lineage: Eukaryota > Metazoa > Chordata > Testudines > Platysternidae > Platysternon > Platysternon megacephalum. The sequence goes on along the minus strand of QXTE01000040.1, from coordinate 3,927,360 downwards.
ATGCAGATGTGATGTTAGACACTGTTCTAGCATTAGGCCTCATTTTGGACACCAGAGCCGGAAAGTCCTCCTCTTGAAAGGCTGTTTTCTTGGCAGCAACTGTGTATGTTAAAGACACCCCAGAAGCGATGGAGGGTGCTGCAGAGGAGGAAAGGCTTGGGAAATCTTCTTCCTTCAGCTTAACTGACGCTGGCTGAGCAGAGCTGTGGGAAGGGAAAACAACATTGAGTACAGCAGTCACAAGTTCAGCACAGAGGAGGCACAAATCCACTGCGCAGAAAGAGCTCAACGTCTAACTGCAGTTTTCCCTCAAAAATACTATCGCTTAGAGGCGGCGTCGAGACTCACAAGTAATTGTGGGTAAAATTAAAATGCATGCGTGCTTACAAATAGGTCATGTGTTACAAAAGCCTTCCCATGAGATGTCACACTGCAAGTCTAGTGAGACTTCAGCAGCACGTTGTCTGGGCCTGGACTTGGACGCTGCCTTAGAAGGCTCACAGTCCAGACCGGTACACAGCAGAAGCAACCACAGGCTTTAGAGGGGCACTCCAGTAGCCACCAGCTTTGAGACAGTTGCCTGGTAGCCACTTTAGGGACCACCCCTGGCTTCAGAGGAAGATAGCCAGCACGTACTGTGGGAGCGTGGATGTATATCTACTGGAGATAAACTGCAGGGCTAGAAAAGGAGTAGTGGTCCAAGAGGATGGGATATGGGATGATTAGAAACTTATCAGAAGCAACCTTTAGATCGAGCAAGTCATGGGCAGTGGCAGCCTACCCCTTGTCAAGCAGTCCCACTGAGGCCACGTGGGTGGTTTGCGTAGCCAGAATTTGAGGGAAGGGGGAGTCATTTCTCAGAAATAATTTAACTTCAAATTATCTGTAGAACTATTATCTGCCAAACTCGGAACCCAAGTGAGCTTATAAACCAGACTTTGCTATGATCTTGCACAAACTTACCGTTGTAGGGGCCCTGCTGCTGAGCCAATCGCTGGAAAGTCATCTTGGCTTAAAGCACCATTAGCAGCTGCTTCTTTTGGAACTTTGACAAAAAGACCAAAGAAATGCTCTTAACTAAAATTCATTCAGTTCCGCCTGGGAACTATCAACGAGCATCAGGACACCACAACTAATTCCGTTTTTGCTACTTTATGCTGCTGCTAACTGTGATATTCTAATTCAGAAAAATGGACGTGCACTTTAAACGAATGTAAAAATGCACTTTTTCATTCTGATAACTACATTTGCTACTGTTTCCCCATGTCCTGGGTTTAACTTGCAGCACATTAACTATAATCAAGAAGAGTGACACTAAGCCACTGGTTGATGTATGACAGGTTTGATAGTTGACTACAAATATAATCCAAATAAATAGAGATGTTAATGCCATACCAGTCTTCAGTGTATTTTAGGATACTGTATCCGGAATGTTTCGCACTTAGGTTACAGAATGACATTAAAACACCAGTACTTAGTATATAATATTTAAAGCCCCAAATGACCTCACTTGAAAAAGTACCACATGGCAGGCCTTAGCTTTCTGATTCTAGCAATTTTACACCAATATTGGAAATTAAATTCTTCACACTAAGGGAGACATCCAACTTAGAGAGGAGTGCAATCTAAACCTACCAGTGTCTGTACGCCAAATCAGGATGTTGTGCACACTTTGGTTTGATTATTTTGGTTGTTCAAGTATTTCTGCCCAGATCCATTTAAAATATGAACACGCTGCCGGAATCCCAAAGGAAGGAATTACATTTGGACATGTTTCCAGGCAGGCTAGCTGTGCTGGTCTCTTTAATGGCCAAAATCAATTCTTTGCCATGCATTCCATAACCATTCACACCTTTGCCCATGCCCGTTGGAATTCTCGACAGCCATCAGAACACGCACACAACTAACCTGTGGCTTCAGTTGAAGGCTTTGGCACTCGCTTAGTGTTGGACACTTCTGGATCCCTCAATTCTTCTTTTTTACCTCGACTGCCATCCTCTTTATCCTCCACCTGTTTCTTTTCTTCTTGCCGTTTTGCTGCTACTGATGCCCTGACTGCTGCTGCAATATCTCGGTCTTCTTCTTCCCTATAGGACAGGACAGGTTTTTTAGGTCTAACAGAAAGGACTAATGGGCTTTTAAGCACCTTTGTCTCTCACTCCAACTCTCACCTTTAAATTTCACATTCAAACTACTTTATGTCAACTGCCTTATGCTGCCACCTGCTGGGAAAGGTTGCAACTGAAACTCAACTTAATTCATATCATCACATCCAGGTTCAGGCTCTGATGAAACAGGCAACATTCATTCACCGGACTTTTAAATTCCACATACGGTGATAACCAATATCTAAGTACAACAGGAACCAGGATGAGAATATCAGAGATGCATGGGAACACTAGTCTCTCCCATTCATTTTCAAGGTACGAAAACTTCACTTGTTAGTGCAAGTAACTCAGTGTAATATGGTTCATCATGAACTTCCAACACATGCAAGATCCACATGCGACACACCAACGTATATGGTGCCCGGAGATGGATTTTCCCAGTGAAGTTACCGGTAACGAACACACCACTGACTGCCCAGCAAGAAAGAAAAATAGATGTACAGTAGGTACAAAGCTCTTAGATATTGTGTGGATGAAAGGAGACAACGTGCCGTTTAATTTCAGTACTTAACCCTCTTCTTTTTCCAAAGCACAGGCCCACCAGAGATCTGTTAGTTCAATAAAAAAAGCACGGTCCTTAGAACAGGAACTTAATTACAGCCCAAACCTAAAAAGGTTCCTTAAGCCTGCAAAGGCATGTCAGTTACTTCAGAAAATCCTACTCAGAAAAGTCAGGAATGAAAAGAATTATCTTAAACCAGAAAATTCTCAGTTATACTAACCCACATGTTGGAGAGTTCAGGATAGCTTTAAGATTACAATGCTCATCTACTTTGGCAAGTGCAGAGTCTCGAAATTTCATGTAAAATACTTTTGTTTAATTGTGTGTGTGTGGTACCCAGACTTCTAACGAAAACTAGTCACATCCTTATCTAAGGAGTTGGTGCTGCAGTTTCCTCATTTTCCTTACTTCCCTCCCACCAAAATACCATCATAGAATCATAGAGGTGAGACTGGAAAAGGGACCTCAATAGGTCATCTTGTCCAATTCCCTGTACTCTAGATCATACCTGACACGTGTTTAAGAACAGATTAGACAAAATCCTCTCCTGATGGAGATTCCACAACCTCCCTAAGCAATCTGTTCCAGTGCTTATCTACCCTGACAGTTAGGACATTTTCCCTAATCTCCAAACTAAATCTCCCTTGCTGCAATTTAAACCCATTGCTTCTTGTCCTATCCTGAGAGATTAAGAAGAACAATTTCTCTCCCTTCTCCTTGTAACAACTTTTTATGAACTTGAAAACTTATGTCCCCTTCTCTGTCTTCTCTTCTCCAGACTAAACAAACCCAATTTTTTCAATCTTCCCTCATAGCTCATGTTTTCTAGACCTTTAATCATTTTTGTTGCTCTTCTCTGGACTTTCTCCAATTTGTCCACATCTTTCCTGAAATGTGGCCCCCAGAACTGGACACAATACTCCAGTTGAGGCCATATCAGCGCAGAGTAGAACAGAAGAATTACTTCTCGTGTCTTGCTTACAACACTCCTGCTAATACATCCCAGAATGATGTTTGCTTTTTTTGCAACAGTGTTACACTGTTCACTGACATTTAGCTTATGATCCACTATAACCCCTAGATCCCTTTCCACAGTACTTCTTCCTAGGCAGTCATTTCCCATTTTGCATTGTGCAATAAAGACAAATGCAAAGTGGAGTACTTTGCATTTGTCCTTATTGAATTTCATCCTATTTACTTCAGACCATTTCTCCAGTTTGTCCAGATCATTTTGAATTTTAATCCTATCCTCCAAAGCACTTGCAACCACTCCCAGCTCGGTATCGTCCACAACTTTATAACTCTTTATAAGTTTATATCATTTAAGAAATAAGAAAATATTTCATCTTCAGCAGTAAGTTCTACAGCACACTGGGTTACTCACCTCTTATATCTCCAGCTCCCTCTTCTGTTTTGCTGCCCTCCTCGGAGTCCCGATCTACTTGGTCGTCCTTGTCTGTTGTATCTGTCAACTTCTTCATAGTCCTCTCCACCTACAACACCTGACCAGGAGATATGTCCAATCATTCTCTCAGTTGTTTTTCTAATCTAGGAACGTAACACCATCGCTCCATAGGTGATTGAGAGTCAGGAAAAGTCCTTTTGTACCAATATATTTTAGCATCTTTCAATCAGCAACCACTGATTTTATAAAACCAGCTAGCCTTTACCACTATTGCATTAAAACGCATTTAGCAGTATATGGATTCCATATATTATGGGACTGTGATTCAAGTTTAGGACAAATTTCATCTTGATGTCCAGAGATTTCCATGTACAGCTTCCAATAAAGTAAAAAATATCCATGTATCTCCCCACTCTTAGTACCAGATGTACCCCTCAGAGTACCATGGTTATCACTCCCTTCATTCATATTACCTGTATCCCAAGCAATTCTAAGGTAGATCAGAAAGTCAGCCGTGAAAATAATCCCCTTATTTTGAAATGGGATGTAATGAGTTTTCAGTCCACAAATGGCCAATTTACACACCGAGTTCCTGAAAACTTTCAAAGCATTAAGAAATAAGAAGGTATTTCTGGCAACTTATTCTTTCCAATCTGACTTACCCTCATTCCTCCGTTGGTGCCTGGGAGCATAGTTGAACTGAAGATCAATCTGTCGGTTCTGTCTGGCCTCGGCCCTGTTTTTGCTGTGGCAGGCTGTTTTGTGTGCTTTGTAATCTATTTCTGTACGGAAAGCATGAGTGAACTGTTCTGTACTGCACTGTCCCTCTTCACAAAGGAAGTGCTTTTCACGGAAGTGTTCGCGAAGGTATTCGTAATCGCTGGGAAGAGGGCAGACGTTGATTGGTTAGTTCAGCAATGCAGTCAACTTAAAAGAATTGTTCATTCTTTAAAAACACTGAGTGTTGTCACTCCATTTTGCAAACTCTAGAATAGCGACCTTCTGTACTCGCTTCTCTGTGTGTCAGGACACAGAACAGTTTATTGCATGTCTCAGAGAAGTTAAACCAAATTCACTGCATGATGCCTCCCTGACCTTGTCACATTAGCCCTCCACAAATTCTCCTCCATAAAAGGAACTTTATTCAGACCTACTTTTCCCCAAATAAATCTTAGACCGTTGGCTATTACGGGCTTATGTAGCAGAGCTGCAGAAATTGCCACACAACTGCACTCCAGAGTCTAGTTTTTGTTTTTAGCCTTCAAGTGTGAAGAAACCTTAAAAGCATGAACTGGATATAAGTGGATGATGGGCTGTCTGAATCTGCAGACAGTCTGAAGCAAGATCTCAGACGTGTGAACTGTCCCACTCGTCTTAGTGTGTTAATGTGAGCCCTAAAGATGACAGTTTAAATGTCAATGGTTAAAATGATTTGTAGTGAAATAATCATCAGAAACATCCATCTGGTGTGTCTGTCCAATAATCCTAAACCACCCATCGTGTCTTCCTAAGTCTCAAAGGCTAATTTCCCATATATGGCTCAGATACCTGCCAAACCCTCGGGCTCCCCCGTGAGAATTAAGAACCAGCAAATTCACTTAAAAATTGAAAGCGAGGGAGCAGTAATAAATACATTGATTTTAAACACAAAAATAGAAACCAGCTGCTGCACTGATTAAATAGTTCTTTACAAACCTCCCTTCCTTTATTAAATGTAAATATAGCCACAGCCGCTCAGCATTTCCAGTCTGCCACTGAGGACTGCTGCTGCGCTCAGAGGGATTGCCTCTTGCCACAGCATTTAAGGCCAATTCACTGCACAGCACATGGTATAATCAGTATCTCTCATTCATATATACAGTTTTATACAACTTTTAAAGCTCAATGGCTCCGTATGCACTGATCTAGCGCTAAGCAATACATACATCCCATTTTCAATACAGCCTGTCTGTTAGCTTCAGAAGAGACAAGCAGCCGAACAGGAGAAAAGGTGGGTCTGTCAGTCCCAGCGTTCCATCCTCAATGCAAATTCAAACAAAGATCAAAAGCAATCTGCTCACTCTTGCGTTGGGTGCCTTTCGACAACCTACTCTCAGAGACTGAAAGCAGATGCAACCACCTTTCCATCAAGATTTAAATCTTTAATTGAATTAAAAGAAACCCAAGTCAGCCACTCTCACAAACCTGTAATATTCCTGAGCACCATCTGAATCACAAAAGTGGCAGAAATAGTGATCTCGTCGCAAGTGTTTCAGTAACTCGTCGTTGTCTAAATAACGCTCATCACAGAATTTACAAAGGGGATGCCCACGATGAGATGTGTCGTCTGGGTCCCCATGTATTCGATGTTGAGCGAGGTCTTTGCGGGAATACCACTTACGTTCATGTGTAAAGATCTTAAAGAAAGAATTACCTCATGTCAACAGAGAACTACGCAGTTTACTGATGGAGTAAATCAGGTTCTACCAATCTTGATGTCATTGGCCAACGTTACTAGTCAAAGCAATTTCCCACTTTGAAGCTATGAACAATCTGTGGTTAAATGGTTCAGTGAATGGGTGTAAGAATTCAAGTCCCTCTCCAACTTAAATCTAATTTACATTTCACTCACCTGGAACAAGGAAAACAGACCAGTCAGTTTCACTTTTCTCCTAGTAAATTTTGTTTCATGTACTAACAATGTAGCAGTTTGGGTTACAAAATCTGTAGGAAAAGTCTTTAAATCTAAACCATCTTTTGAAAACACTTAGTATTCTGCTTGCCCAAGATTGGGAAAATGTAAAATGAAATAAGTCAGCTGTTATGCATTTGGTAACATTCCTCATATGGCTACTGGGTGCCATGCCTAGACACAAACATCGGCTCAGTCCACAACTGCTGCACCACTTGCCAATATCTTGTCACTACTGGCATGGAATTTGTTTCTCTAGGAAGAGATCTTATAAAACCGAGGATACCAACAAAATACACATCTATACAAACGACATAGGCACTGATTCGATATAACTGTTTGAAAGCGAACCAAAAAATTAACATTGCCAAATACTCTCCAAAAATTGGTGGTAGATATTCTAGATATATCTTGTCTAGGCCAAAGGTATTAAACTCATCTTGGGCAGGGATTACTTTGGCTTCATTAACATCAACAGACTGGAGCAGCTTTAATTCTCAATGGAACTAGGACCTTCTTTTCCATGGGCACAGTCCACATTTAGTTCTCCAGAATAAAAATGTTTATGAAGTGTTTGGAAAGTGTAAAGCACTGTGCAAGTGCTAAATACGATTATTGCTCTGGGTTCTTATCAGTAACCAACTACAGATCCATTCTTTCTAGCTACTGTCTACTTAAGTGCCCGCGTCCAGCCTGGTATTTCTTATTCAATGTCAGTGAAAGTAAAAAATGTAATCACAAAATGGTGGGTGAAGAGTGCCAAATATATTTTCTTCATGCTCTGAAGGAATTCCTTCCCTCTACATTAACCAGTGCTGACGAGTATCAGTCATATTGGAGGTTAGAGGTTACAAGTGTTCTTTCAGCAGCAGCTGGTGATTTTAGCTGAACCACTTCGGCTAGAGTGCTGCTTTCTACTCTGAAAGCTCAAATTTAATCTTTCAGACAGTATAAAGTATTAACTGTCTAGCTCTACACAGACTCAGACTTTAAGACCAGAAGGGACCATTATGATCATCTCCATTATAACCTAATCTGACCTCCTGCACATTGCAGGCCACATAACAATGGCCATTAAAAACAGAATCCAGGTAGGAAAAAAGATAGCAATATGCAGTTTTAAGGCCCACTGTATAGTGACCTGTCAAGGTTAGAGACAACTCAGCTTTCCAGTAGAATCTAGTGTTGCAAAACAGATGTTAAAACAGTCGGTTATCGCATTGTGTGTGAGCAAGTTAAGTACAGCTGTTTCATCCCATGTCACCACCACTTTATAGCAAGATACAACAGATCTGCCTCTGCACAGCCACAGTGTAATGAAATACAATTCTATTCCTTTTAACTTGCTCAGGTGATTTCTCATCATATACATCACAGGTAGGCAACCTATGGCACGGGTGCCGAAGGCGGCACACGAGCTGATTTTCAGTGGCACTCACACTGCCCGGGTCCTGGCCACCGGTCCGGGGGGCTCTGTGTTTTAATTTAATTTTAAATGAAGCTTCTTAAACATTTTATAAACCTTATTTACTTTACATACAACAATAGTTTAGTTATATATTATAGACTTATAGAAAGAGACCTTCTAAAAATGTTAAAATGTATTACTGGCACGCAAAACCTTATATTAGAGTGAATAAATGAAGATTCGGCACACCACTCCTGAAAGGTTGCTGACCCCTGATATACATGAACTCACTGCAAGTTCTAAATACCTCTGAGTTGGTTTTGCTCTTCAGGAGGACTCTGACGTCCTATTATGCACCTTGTTCTCTGAATTGGCGCTAAACTTTTTTAGAATTAGTTTTGGGTTGTTGTTTTTTTAAAACACAATACAAAAAAAAAAAAGAGCGTTTCTACAGAAAGCAGATCTCTTTAGTCAGACTTTCCGATGTGACTACAAGCAGGAAATTAGACCCATGGCATTAATCCACACCTGGGGTGGAGCTAACGTCATAAGGTTTTTTGAGATGGCTGGGCTATAAATATATATATTTAAAATAGAATCCAGACTGAAAGCCTTAGATTTCCTTAATTAACCAATTTATGACAAGTGGTGGTTATAAAATGCTGCAAGTCACTCAAACAGAATTGGTGGGGTGGAAGAAACTTCTACTGGGTCATTGATTCCATTTCTCCACCGTGTCCTCTTTTCCGTTCCGCCCCTCCCTCTCCAGCAAGTCTCCTACAAACTTACAGTTACACAGATTCCCATGCAATGAAGTCTCTTTTTCCCTGCCCTAAAGCACATCACATTTTTATGGCTCACCTTCAGGTGTTTAACACACAGTTTACAACAGAAGAGCTCATGCTGTTTTCTCATGTGCTGTTCCAAGTCCACAACGGTGTTGAATGGCCGCACATCTGGACACAGAGGGCATTCATGCTGCAGTAGCTTCCTAAAGGACAAAGATATTCAAGGAAGGTTTATCAAGGTTATTTCAAATCCTATCCCAAAAACCTACACTTCAGAAAAAGAACCTACACTTCACTGAAAAGAAAAATGTTTTATTAGCAACAGAGTGTTACTTTTTTTTAAGCAGTCACAGCAATTTCTAACTCAAGGAGGTTAGGATTATGCTTATTCCAAAAATACCCTCGATCATTCCAGGAGCAAAACTGAATTAAACTATATGGAAGCTTGAATATCAGGAGGGGAGCAGTACAGCTACTGCTTGAAAAGTGATACAATACTAGAGTGGCATGGCCTATGAACAGGCTGTAATGTGTTAGAGGATTCTAACACAAGGGTGTGTTCTCAACTTCCTCCAAAGGTAACAGTACGAAGTTTGCAGTTTAATCTGTGATTTGTTAAAATCCAATCAAGTTAAATCTCTTCGACAGGCAACAACTTCATGCAATATTGTATCTACATGATATAGTCGAACAGTGACCTCATCTGCAGCTAATTCAATATGAGTGTGTGTGGGGTGGGGGGTGGTGGTGGTAGGAAAAGCCCTAGTACTGAAAGAGGAAACAAGTAAAGCACCATTCTCCAAGGTGATAGCAGAAGCAGAAACACAGGCCTGGCTATTAGGGAACAGCTTAATGGGTTTAGCTCCTGACTGTCATTCTGCAGCTACTCATGGCATTCAGAAACCTCAGCAACAAATCATTGGGTTTGGCTTTCAAAAACTGTTGACATTTCTAACCAGACACATCATTACAAAATACAACTGCTCAGAGCAAACGTATTTAATTAATCAGAATGTATTTCCTACTTATCCTGTAGTCATTTACTAATAATAGGAGGCAGCAAGCAACATGTTTCTGGGAACACTTAGTACAGTGGAACCGTATCTCACTTATCTGAAAACTCCTCAGACAGTTAGTACAGCAAAATCCCACAACATACCTCCATTTTCCATTCTAGGGCAGAAGGCCACCAAACCCACTATCCAATCCAGCAAACGCCAAGCCGTAAGAGAATGCCAATGCACCTATTGAATCCCATCCTTGGGCCAAACAAGACTGAATGCATTGCACTAGTCTCCAAGAAAAGGCATTGGCTGCATTTACTCCTCAGCCCTATACCCTTCCACGTCCCATCTCCCGTCCCCTATCTTTCCATTTAGCTGATCCCCCTCCTAACTGAATCCACACAAAAAACCCAAACATTGAACTAACATGACATTTGCTGCCATCCCATTGTTCATTCTGCTTGTGTTACACTCCTTTCCCCCACCAGTCTGTATTGTCTTATTAGCTCCTCAAGACAGGGACTTACAACCTATCTACTACTCCGTGTGAGGCACTATACAAACACAATGAGGTCCCATTCTTGGTTGGTTCTTAAACACTATGAAAAAACATGATTAATAAATCAGGTGATGATATTGTTCTTACTAACAGAGACAGCACCAGTATAAGGAGTAGAGGTCACTCAGCATCTTGCTCACGGCTGCAGGTGGGAAAGACGGAAAAGTGACTTTTAATGACAAATCACATATTAAGCCGCTGAAGACCTAGGATTTCAGACTTAAAGAGGTGTCCGTTTTGCAGCCCCAGGTCTCTTGGACACTTCCAGGCACACATGTTCAATTTTCTCCATTCTGCAGCATGGTACAAAATACACACATTGCAATGAAATTTCCGCAAGCTGAGTCTGCACTGTTTTACCTAAGGGCAGCATGCATTTCCTGTTACATACTGAGGACAAGGTATTATTTTAGAGATGTCATATTAAAGCCACAGGCTACCTGCTGTACACATTTGCCTGGGGCCCTTTTTCTAATCTGTCTACCCTCATCTTTCTGAACTCAATACACCCAGAAATCAACTGAAGATGCCAGGGTTGTTAGGCTAAGGCAAAATCACAGCTATAATCAAGGTCATCTCCTAGGTGTGCTTCCTGTATCAAAGCCCACTGCTCAGATGACCCAAGGAAAAAAGGAAGGGAAAATATGATAATGCTAGGAAGGAGAAGAGAATGCTAAGTTTTACCTATACAGTGCAAAAACTTTTCCATCAGCAAAATAGATGTCATATTTCTTCTCATGCTGCAGCTGGTTGATTGGTATTGTTGAAAAGGATGCAAGCTTCCTTCCAAAGACCACCTACAGACAACAAACAGGAAAGATTAGAGAAAGCACATATGAAGTTGTATGTTATTGTGGTCTACACTCGATCACCATTATAACCTAAACTTGTTACGAATATTGGTAAGTGTGTATTGAATCCCAGACATACTGAACACTGTTTCACACCCCACTCCCTATGTGCTGCTGGGAGATAATACAGTGAACTTTTATGATGTAAGTGCTCAGTGACATAAGCCAGAGTCTCATCAAGGAAACAAGCTAATGAGTCAATAAGAAAAAAATGCAAAATAGATTTTTTAAAGGATTAGTAAATTCAGATGCATTCTGTGTAAGTATTGTTTACAAAGAAATCAGCAGCCCAATAAAAAGGAAACATAATTATCTTCCCTAATAAACAGCCAGCCAAGAAACAGAGAAACACAAAGGAATCACACCAATAACGCAACAGTCAGAATCACCTGCACCAATTCAGACAAGTTACAGTAGATCTCTAATTGTTTTTCAGTTGACACTAGGACTGCTATTGTTCATGAAATACCTCACAATAGCAGGTCTGAGGTACTGTGTGTGGGTGTAGTATGATCATTATGAGTCTACTGGCTTCTTCCAAAGTAATATCATTTAACCAAAACAGTATTCTCCATGACATATCCCTAAATGTGCATATGACTCAAACAAGTATGGCCTGATTTCTTACTCCATTATACACTACACTGTCGTTCATCTTTAAACCTACTTTCATCCGCCCCAAACACTATGTTGATTCTATGACCATTACTTTTGCCACTTCAGTCTGCATTAGTGTGTCACCAGAGGATATTTAGTCATACTGACATTCCTAGCTGCCTTTCCTGATCACACACAAACACTATGCTACTAACAGACCCATTCTACAAAGCAACCCAGCTGTAGTGCCTATAGTGCCACTCTTTTCAGTCAAGGACTTACTTTTCAGCACAGCTCATTTGCCACAGTCTATCCTGATTTTTCCCCCACACACAACAGTACTACAGGTGGGCTAAAAAGGAAGTCTGTAGCCACTAAAAAACAAAGACGATATCTGGAGCAACTATGAGTGAGGAAGGATGGCCCAGTGGTTAGGACACTAGCCTATGACTTGGGAGACCCAGGTTCAATTCCTTGCTCCTCTAGAAACTTCCTGTGTGACCTTGGGCTAGTCACTTAGCCACCCTAGTACTACCTCGCAGGGGTATTGTGAGGCTAAATACACTAAAAATTGTGAAGTGCTTTGAGATCTACTGATGAAATGTGCCATATAAGAGCCAGGTATTATTACAATAAAAGGATTGTTTGAAATAATTCAACTGGGTGAAAGATGGCATAAGGAACAAAAGCTGAGCCCACAAAATATAGCAATTACTACAAAACTGAATAGCTGCAAAGGTGAATGTCCTGTTCACATGGCTAAGACCACCAGCTGGTTTCAGCAAAGACAGAAATATATCAGTTTGCTTCTCCCTTGGACAGCAGCCAGCAGCAGGAAACTAGATGCTTAGAGGTAATAAGTCTACAACTATAGGGTCTATCCCTGCGAGCATGCTTAGGTTACAGCATAGGCTTGTTCCTTGCCAAGCAATTCATCCTAAGCTACAGATGCACTATGTTTGAACACACTGGTACTTGACATCATATTCAGCCTCAGACAGTATGAACAGGACCAACAGAAAACGTCCCACCACCTCAGACAGGTAGGCACACAAGTCTTAGCCAGCCGGAGAGGTTCCAGTCTGTCTGCAACTGTAGTTAGAAGGAACGCAGGCTGCTGGAACAGCACACCCCCTTTTATAACCTTGCCCTCAGAAAGTTTGAGAACAGGGAGGGAAGGGGCAGGAGAGCGCTCTGCCAGCCAAGCTGCACTGCCAGCGCATCCCAGGAATGGAAATATGTAAAGGCTCGTCACAGAACTTACTTCTATCCCAGTCCTTGAAGCAGACCCAGAGGATTATTCACACGTGCAGAAACTACCAGACTGAGACAAAGCTTTTATCCATTTTCTTTCCCCAGCAACGTTACCTTCTACTCCCTCGAAGCTTCTTTGTAGGAGACTCATCTTTCCACTACCACCTTCATTTAAATGTTACGTTCTGAAATCAGGCAGTTTAATGTCAAATAATCATTTCTCTTGCACCTGCTGTTAGTTTAACTTCACGTTTCATAGTTGTGATGATCACTAAGTGAATGTAGAATGTCTACCTTTTATTCACTCACTTGAATGTCTACCTTTTATTCACTCACTTGAATGTCTACCTTTTATTATTCACTCTCGTTTCATGTACTTAAGCTTTGTTCTCATTCCACCATGTGGATAAAGCCACATGCACTTGACTCATTACATATTTACCAATCTGCATTTCCTCACCCTGGTTGCCCTCCATGTGGATTAAAACAAGATCTTCAACCATCAGAGCACAACAAGACAAAGACAGAACTGCAGAAGATGTATGTAGTCTGGATAAAAATTAACATCATATCAATATCCCTAAATAGGATTTTAAATAAAGTGGTATGGCATTCTAAACTATTGTTAACAAATGTACGTAGTAATGAGGAGAAAAACAAACAATGGACTTCTGGCTTCCACAAACTCTCGGTCTCCTATGCACATTGATAAACGAGCTTCACGTTGCTAAAATGATTAGAGCAATTGAAAAGCAGCCAATGCAAACAGTTTATTTGGGAGGAGCCCTTCATTTGGCAAGGAAAAAACAACTGTTCATACTTCATTTCCTAGCACCTACAATTCATTGTTAGAATACCATTTCAATCAGTCAATTTGGGTGTTCATTCTTATTTCTTAAATGGCTCAGATCTCTCCCCACATCAGTGCTGCACAAATAATAAAAAACATTTTGAAGGCTGACAATTTTTAAATGTGAATTTAACATTCTTGAAAAACAGCTTGCGGCTGTGGAAACTGAAGTCTTATTTATAGAACAGGAAGCACTAGCGCAAGCTTCTCCACGCTGCCATCAAGGTGCCTCAACTCTGATCCAGAGAACCTCCCCTTCAGGGTAAGAAGGCTGTTGAGTCTCCATTCATCTTTTTGACTTGTTTACTGAGACTGACAATGAAAAGTGTTAATTACGGTGTTAATTATGGTGTTCTTAGTGATGTGAACATTTTTCTTTGGGAACTGGACTGAGATCCTTCAAACTCATTCCACATCAGTCACCAGCCATCAGAGGTTCACTACCAACCCTGGCTGTATTCAAACCTCCAACCTAGAGACGAATGGCTGATTAGTTCCCTGGCACTTCCAGTCCCCAAAGATTATATTCTTAATATTATGCAAAGAGAAGTGCCTGCTGATATTGACACTCTGAGAAAAGTAGATGGAAAATACACTAAATCTAACATCAAGTGAGGACAGGTAACAGAATAATGGAGTAAATATGAGTGAAAATATGAACTGCAGACAGGAAGGGCAATCCAGTGGCTGGACAGGGAATTAAGTCTGTAAAAATGGCGAACTGGGAAAGCAGTGAGGAATCATGACAGCAAAGAATGTAGCATGCATAAGTGGCAAGTAGTTTCTACCATGGGAAAAGATCAGCATCTTCAGGGCCAACTACCTTGGAAGTTCAGTAGTTCAATATGGTTCCAATATCTTTTATCTCCACAACTACATACCAGGATGATGTCTGGACAAGTCAAAAGTTTGTTGAGAAGAGAGGCAGAAATTCAGAAGAGGTTTGTTGAGCAGCAGAAAGCTAACAAACAGAGGCTGCTCCAAAGTCACCCTGCATAAATTCACGGGTGAGAAAACCCAACACATTTCGTTGCCTCAGGATGTACATTCGAAGTAATAATAATAAAAGGATATTGCACACACTGAAGCATTTTCTATATTGCCTTTTGCACTGAACCAGAAATCATCTCATCCTCTCTGAAGAACTCAAGTGGGAGAAAGTTTTCTTAGGTTTCAAAAATAAGCTTGTTTGCCACCTTGCTACATTCTTGCTCCCCTTCCAAGCTCCAAAGAGACATTTCAGACTATGCAATTAGATAACTGGATGTGGCTGACTTGCTCTTGTGCACTGCAGTAGGAGTTCACAACACCGATTTGTAAAGAAGGGGTAAATTTCAACATATAAAAGCACATTAAATAAAGTTCAGATAAGGTTTTTCCTTGTTTAAAGAAAGCACTACAGAATCCTCCTACTTGAAGAAGCTGTAAAAGTAGATACGTCACCATCACAATGTTTTGTAATACAGGACTTGCGCAAGTCCAGAACAGAGCCTGTAAAACACCTTCCCCCAAGCTTAAAATCAGAGCAAGAATCCAGCAAGGTGACAGGCAGACTTATCAGTGTCTCCTTAATACTAACACTAGAGAACAAGGATCGGTTTACTTAAATATTTAAAATAAAAATCAAAGAGGAGAAATAATCTCTTAATATCTTGCTTTTCAATACCCTTCTCTCTGCACCTGAACAGTAGCTGCAACATTAGGGGCAGAGCTCAAGGCCAAGCAATATACCCAGCAGTGAAGCTAGAAAGCTTTTCTATGTGAAATAAATAGAAAGGACTTACTTCTCTCTAGCTACAGATCTGATTTAGCCATAAACTATTCTAGGATCCATCATCTCCACAGTCTGACCTCCAGCACAAATTTGTTCAGCATTTCAGTGGCCCACAGAAGTAGAACCCATGTCCAGAACAACTGTGTGACCATATGGGACTATACCAGGGGTAGGCAACCTATGGCACGTGTGCCAAAGGCGGCACGCGAGCTGATTTTCAGTGGCACTCACACTGCCCGGGTCCTGGCCACCAGTCCAGGGGGTTCTGCATTTTAATTTAAAATGAAGGTTCTTAAACATTTTAAAGACCTTATTTACTTTACATACAACAATAGTTTAGTTATATATTATAGACTTCTAGAAAGAGACCTTCTAAAAACGTTAAAATGTATGACTGGCACGCGAAACCTTAAATTAGAGTGAATAAATGAAGACTCGGCACACCACTTCTGAAAGGTTGCCGACCCCTGGACTACACCATCAATCCTCTTTTCTATTAAAGTTCGCTTTAACAGGTAAACTTTATGGTCTGGGTTCCTACAACTCCATGAGTCCCAACACACTAATTCCCAACTTGGTGGCTTTGCTAGTGAGACAGAATGAGAAACCTCCCTTCCTCAAGCTAAACCGGCTTTTGTACTACTGCCTGTGTGTATCTTGGTCTCTAGGGTGTTACCAGACAAACAGGATGGGTCTGGATCCCCACCCTCTCTATAGAAGGCTGTCTTTGCTCTTGATTAGATTAATTAGCTTTTATAGTTGTGACAGCTTCAAACCCCAAGTAGAACAAACAGATGGTCTCTGGAATGATAAATAATCCTTAGCCCTTCTCCATGGGAACCTGTTACCATATTTAGCAAGGCAGGATTCTCCACACTAGCTCAGCAGCCCATTGATCTAGCTGCCAGAGAACACTTCACAATGAAGAGGGGGGCACCGTGCCCTTGCTAGCACCCCGTTGACTGTGCACTTGGCAGCCCCCCAAAAATTCCTTCCCGCCCCTGCAGGGAGATGTCTCTGATGCGAGCCGCAGAGTCTGAAGGCCCCAAAGGTTTAGTCCCATATCCCAGGCCCTCCCCGGCAGCCAGCCAGCCGGACCCACCCGGCTCACGTCAAGCAGCAACCAGGCCAGGCGAGGGCATGTCACTGTCTAAACTACCCCCCCCCACACACGGTTAAACCAAAGCGGCTACTCGAGTTACGGCTACTCCGGCTCCCTCCCGCGGCGAGACAGACCCCCCCGGGGAGCAGAGTGTCCACGTGGAAAACCACCCCCTGCCCAGCCACGCACGGCCCCGATCCCGCCCTGCGGCCCCGGGCCTTGCACCAGGGGCCCCTCCAACTCCTCCCTCCCTCCCCACCCACACGGGGCCGCCTCCCCCCTTCTCACCCACCCAGCCCCCGCCCACCCCACCTGCCTCCCCCCGAGCGCTCTCCCCGGCCTCACCTGGCCCAGCTCCTCCCGGCACACCGCGCAGTACCGCACCCCGCACAGCGCCCGCATCCGCACCGAGCAGCGGTAGCAGATCGGGTGGTCGCAGCGGCCCAGCGCCACCACCTCCAGCTCCCCACAGCACAGCACGCAGAGTCCGTCCGGGGGACCCGCCGCCGGGGACGGGGAGGCGGCCATGGCGCCCCGGACACGCCGCGGCCTAGGCCCCGCTCAGCCTAGCAACCGGCCCGGAGCATAGAGATCCAGCCGGCCTAGAGCGCCGCTCCAAACTGTACGCAACTCTCCGGCTGGCGCTCCTCCAACCATAGAGATCCGGGATGCCGGCCCAGAGCGCTGTCTTCCCAGCACCCTGCTGCCAGCGCCGGCCTCGCCTAACCATAGAGTCCCCGCTTAGAGCGCCAGCTCCAACCCTTTCGCGGCCAAGGAGATAGGGCTAGAGCGTCGCCGCTCCTTAGTCTCGCTGCCCAGTACTCCTCCAGCATTCTGACAATAGAGACGCAACCTAGAGCGCCTCCCTCCATCCCAGCGTCTACCCATCACTCTCTGTAACCATAGAGAATGACTATAGAGTGCCCCTTCTGGCAGGCCCCCTCTATCCCTGCTGACAGACCTCCACTAAACTGGAGTCCTCCCCATAGGGACATTTCACCCCAATCCTTGGGGACTTCAGGGCTGGAATCAAATGTTTACCGTCAAGAGCTGCAAACCCACCGTCACTATGACGACCACCCGGGGAAGGGGACCCCTCATCTTGGTGACCCAGCCTGAGGGCTTGGGAGTGGCCGAACAGCACCAGGAGAGCCCACAGGTGGCCTGTACCTTCTTGGTGCCTGGCCACAGGGCCTGTGAGGCAACAGCCACATGCAGGGCCTTGTGCCGTGTGCGGTTGGCACCTAAAAACCAGCCTCAGCCTTTCTCACTCGGGAGCCTGGGCACTCACCTTGCCCCCTGCCTACAATGGGCTAGTGAAATGCTTGGGATTTTCTCCTCAGATGAACCCTCCCATGTCCCACCCAGCCTTGAGGATTCTCTCTGCCTTCGGAAAGAAGAGAAAATATTGACATCAAATACATTTAATGAGAAAAGTGACCAGTCCTTTATGTAAAGTGAATCCAGGCAATACTTCCAAAGGGGAGTATTCACTCTGTGCCCTTCCTGGACTCTCCATCCTTTTCCCCTTATTCTGTCCAATGCAGTTTTCACGGTTTGGCATCCACCCTGGCACTACCAAAAATCCAGAGATGTTCCAAGGCAGCCCTGGAGAGCTGAGGAAATCCCAGAAATCCTGTATCTCAAGCTTTTGGTGAGGGTAGATATGGCACTCAGTCTATGACACAATGATATTTTTCACAACCTGTGGTGATGGTTTTGGAAGCATCCTCACCACATTGCAGCGTGATGACCAGTTAACATAGCATGATTATGTTCTGAAACAAGTTTTGATCCTATTGTGCTGTGAAAGATCAACACAGCAACTTGACAGATATGTTTAGCCCACAATGGAAAAGATCAGCAATCCTGCCTCTCAATCTGATATAATACTGAATACAAATCCTCCTGACTATCATATATAATCTGCTGCAGTGGTTCTCAACATGGGGGTACGCAGAAGTCTTCCAGGGGTACATCAACTCATCTAGATATTTGCCTACTTTTACATCAGACTACATAAAAAGCACTAGCGAAGTCAGTACAAACTAAAATTTCATACAGACAATTACTGCTTATACTGCTCCATATACTATACAATGAAATGTAAGTACGATATTTATTTTCCAGTTGATTTATTTTATAATTATATGGTAACAATTATAAAGTCAGCAATTTTTCAGTAATAGTGTGCTGTGACATTTTTGTATTTTTATGTCTGATTTTGTAAGCAAGTCGTTTTTAAGTGAGGTGAAACCTGGAGTACGCAAGACAAATCAGACTCCTGAAAGGGGTCCAGTAGTCTGGAAAGGTTGAGAACCACTGATCTACAGGATGTCCATACTTTGAACTTAAAATAGATAGAAAAGATATTACTTACAATAGTGCCAATATTACAGATCCTAAGAACTATGTAGTGTGAAGAGCCACTAAGAGATTGTTTAGATACATGCTACAAAGAGTGACACAGAATCAGAACATTTGATGAAGGTCAGGTTTTGTTTTAAGGCTTTGATAGGTAAGCTAGTGATGTGAGCCAGAATTAACCATCAATGTGTCTGTTTCTTTAATAGGGAAATTTGTGGTTATGTTCCTCACACTGGGGGCTGATCATAAGTTTTAAAGGCCTATGATGCACATATGGGCCTCAATGAGATGAGAACTGCCCCACCTCAAACAGAAGAGGGTTCTGAGTAGTACAGAGAATGGATTTAACATGGATTGAACAGCTGTGTTAATCTGAAAATATAAAATCTTCTTGGGAGTTTATATAAAATGAGAGATACTGGTATATTTTTTGTCAGTCTTTCAGAATCACCCCTTTTTTTTCCCCAGCCCCCTTCAGATGACCCATCTTGGGCTGACTTATCCTTCCATTTGTGGAGGGCTGGAGCAGATTTCTTTAGAGCCCATCATTTCTGTTCCTGGGTCTTTCCAAGTAGTGTCTCAAAAAAAGCAAAGGTCTGTGCTCTAAGCTCTCACTCTGCCATCATCAGATGAGACATCAAGCTCACTCAGGATAAAAGATATTACCAAAGATCTGCTTCCCCACCTCACTTGACATACAGGTGCCTAACTCCCACTAACACAAGGATTACCATCTTTCCTCGCATTGGCAAGATGGTCCCAACTTTCATGGGATCCCTCCTGCACCTGCAATCACCAGACAATTCAAAAATGTTTCAAGGCCCCATGATGATGCAGTGAAGCATGTAGATGTTGCCTGCTGTGGCTGTGTGCAATAATGTATTGCCATGTGAAAATATGACATCACAATATAAAGAAATGAATATTGTTACATTGAGATGGGATGTCACAGCATGACTATTTGGGCAACTACAGATAAGATATTGTTCCCCACTGGGACTGGGTTATGTACTTGCAAGAACTGGAGAACAGACCTTTTCCTTGGAAGAAGATTTTCTACAGAGGTGAAAGAAGCAAGGGGAGCAGAAATTTATTAAGTTAATGTATTACATATTTTAAGAAATTCAAGGCTATGTAGGCCTCGATAGGCATCATTCTGCTGCACGTAGTGCCTACTTGGAACTTCATGGCAGAAGCAGCAGCAGGGATAGAACTCAGATCCTCCTGCTCCAAAAATTACTGGGCTCAGACACTTGAGCTAAAGGAAAATCTACACATACTGTTCTTCTTCAGTTCAACACTGATAGCATTTAATAATATCTATTGCGGGGGGGAGGGGAGAGTATAAATTAGTTAAGACTTTTGACCATAAGAAAAACTAAGTATTTTGGCGACTCAGGCCATTAGATATATCACGTAACCTTTACCTTCTCTTTGAAGATGCTTAAAGAGACCCATTTATGGTACTTCAGAATTAGGAGTAGATAATATACGCCTTTTTGGTAATCAGCATTAAAGTGTGCAGGGGCTGGGGGAGATAATGAGGAACGGCTGAGGATGTTGGCTGTAATTACTCCATGAAATTTCCCCCCTAAATTAATGATACTGTTGAAAATGTTTTCATGTCAAAACTGCATCCTACCAATTTTGGAGAGCAATTAGCGTGAAATGAGATGGAGGCTGCTGACAGTAATGGGCTGCCTTAAGTGTCACTCATCTGTGAAATTACGCAAGTACCCCAGTGATACGGCCAAGTGTGGGATAATAAATATACCTTCGTAATTAGGCTTTAAAATGACGTTACTCATCATAATGATCATTGTGACAAAGCAGTTGGGCAGAACCACGAGTCGTACTTTTCAGCTCTTGTCTCAAAGATTTCACGTTATGTCAGTAGGAACTGATGCCTGTTGCAGTCATCTAGAACTCTTTGGCCATGTCTATGCTATGGCACTACAGCAGCACAGCTATGACACTGCAGTTATGCCTCTGTAGACCTGTAGTGTGATGCTTTCTACAGCAAAGGAAGGGTTTTTTTCCGTCGACGCAGGTAATCCACCTTTCTGAGCAGCGGTAGATAGAACACTTCTTTCATCAACCTAGCCATGCCTACACCAGGGCTAGGTTGGCATAGCTACCGCCCTCGGGAATGCGAATTTTTCACACCCCTGAGTGCTGTAGTTGTGTCTTTCTAACTTTTAAGTGTAAACCAGGCCTTTGAATGCTGGCTCTGGAGTGTCCGAGGCCTGAGCCTATAGACCGTACTCATATAAAGAACAGGAGTACTTGTGGCACCTTAGAGACTAACAAATTTATTTGAGCATAAGCTTTCGTGGGCTACAGTCCACTTCATCGGATGCATGTAGTGAAAAATACAGTAGGAAGATAGATAGTTAGATATACAGTAGCGGCGCCAGCTCTTCCGGCGCCCTAGGCGGCGGAAGGTCCCGCCCCCGAAATGCCGCCCCCAACAGCGGCGGCGGAAGGTCTCGCCCCCAAAATTGAACGGACGGACGGAGCGCCAGCGCCCCCAAAATAGCAGCGCCCTAGACGACCGCCTAGGTCGCCTAATGGGTTGCGCCGGCCCTGTATATATACACAGAGGACATGAAACAATGGGTGTTACCATACACACTATAAGGAGAGTGATCAGTTAAGGTGAGCTTTTATCAGCAGGAAAGAAAAAACTGTTTGTAGTGGTAATGAAAATGGCCCATTTCCGGCAATTGACAAGGAGATATGAGGAACTGTGTGGGTGGGGGGGAATAAGCATGGGAAAATAGTTTTACTTTGTGTAATGACCCATCCACTCCCAGTCTTTATCAAGCCTAATTGAATGGTGTCCAATTTGCAAATTAATTCCAATTCAGCAGTCTCTCGTTGGGGGCTGTTTTTGAAGTTTTTTTGTTGTAATATTGCGACTTTTAGGTCTGTAATCGAGTGGCCAGGGAGATTGAAGTGTTCTCCAACTGGTTTTTGAATGTTATAATTCTTGACATCTGATTTGTGTCCATTTATTCTTTTATGTAGAGACTGTCCGGTTTGGCCAATGTACATGGCAGAGGAGCATTGCTGGCACATGATGGCATATATTCTGCCATTTACATGGCTGCTACTCTGAAACTACTTATATAAAGTATACCTTACCCCTGTGACTAGTCTCTTTCAGGTGTTCTACAGAGCAGGGACAGGTCTGCTGAGGGGAAATAAGCTGCCATTTACCAGTATGTTGTGTTACATAATCAGGGCGCCTTTCAGGCAACATTTTCTGCCAACAGATCAATTGTGACATGTTCTGCTTCTCTGCTAATCTTTAGAATAATCAAGGCCTGAAGGGGGAGCTGTTTAAGGGCTTAATGACTTTAATCACCCTGATATCTGCTGGGAGAGCAATACAGCAGCTCACAGACAATCCAGGAAGTTTCTGGAAAGTGTAGGGGACAACTTCCTGGTGCAAGTGCTGGAGGAACCAACTAGGGGAAAAGCTTTTCTTGACCTGCTGCTCACAAACAGGGAAGAAATAGTAGAGGAAGCAATAGTGGATGGGAACCTGGGAGGCAGTGACCATGAGATGGTCGAGTTCAGGATCCTGATACAAGGAAGAAAGGAGAGCAGTAGAACAGAGACCCTGGACTTTAGAAAAGCAGACTTTGACTCCCTCAGGGAACTGATGGGCAAGGTCCCCTGGGAGAATAACATGAGGGGGAAAGGAGTAGAGGAAAGCTGGCTGTATTTTAAAGAAACCTTATTGAGGTTGCAGGAACAAACCATCCCCATGTGTAGGAAGAAAAGTAAATATGGCAGGCGACCAGCTTGGCTTAACAGTGAAATCCTTGCTCGTCTTAAACACAAAAAAACAGCTTACAAGAAGTGGAAGATTGAACAAATAACCAGGGAGGAGTATAAAAGTATTGCTCAGGCATGCAGGTGTGAAATTAGGAAGGCCAAATCACACTTGGAGTTGCAGCTAGCCGGAGATGTTAGGAGTAACAAGAAGGGTTTCTTTAGGTATGTTAGCAACAAGAAGAAAGTCAAGGAAAGTGTGGGCCCCTTGCTGAATGAGGGAGGGAACCTAGTGACAGAGGATGTGGAGAAAGCTAGTGTACTAAATGCTTTTTTTGCCTCTGTCTTCACAGACAAGGTCAGCTCCCAGACAGCTGCACTCTGCAGCACGGTATGGGGAGGAGGTGACCAGCTCTCTGTGGAGAAAGTAGTAGTTCGGGACTATTTAGGAAAGCTGGACGAGCACAAGTCCATGGGGCCGGATGCGCTGCATCCGAGGGTGCTAAAGGAGTTGGCCGATGAGATTGCGGAGCCATTGGCCATTATCTTTGAAAAATCATGGCGATCGGGGGAGGTCCCGGACGACTGGAAAAAAGCTAATGTAGTGCCCATCTTTAAGAAAGGGAAGAAGGAAGATCCAGGGAACTACAGGCCAGTTAGTCTCACCTCAGTCCCTGGAAAAATCATGGAACAGGTCCTCAAGGAATCAATCCTGAACCACTTAAAGGAGGGGAAAGTGATCAGGAACAGTCAGCATGGATTCACCAAGGGCAAGTCATGCCTGACTAACCTAATTGCCTTCTATGATAAGATAACCGGCTCTGTGGATGAGGGGAAAGCAGTGGATGTGCTATTTCTGGACTTTAGCAAAGCTTTTGATACAGTCTCCCACAGTATTCTTGCCAGCAAGTTAAAGAAGTATGGGCTGGATGAATGGACGGTAAGGTGGATAGAAAACTGGCTAGATGGTCGGGCTCAACGGGTAGTGATCAATGGTTCCTTGTCTAGTTGGCAGCCGGTATCAAGTGGAGTGCCCCAAGGGTCGGTGCTGGGGCCGGTTTTATTCAATATCTTCATTAACGATCTGGAAGATGGTGTGGACTGCACCCTTAGCAAGTTTGCAGATGACACTAAACTGGGAGGAGTGGTTGATACGCTGGAGGGTAGGGATAGGATACAGAGGGACCTAGACAAATTAGAGGATTGGGCCAAAAGAAATATGATGAGGTTCAACAAGGACAAGTGCAGAGTCCTGCATTTAGGACGAAAGAATCCCATGCACTGCTATAGACTAGGGACCGAATGGCTGGGCAGCAGTTCTGCAGAAAAGGACCTAGGGGTTACGGTGGACGAAAAGC
Source organism: Platysternon megacephalum (assembly GCA_003942145.1). Lineage (NCBI taxonomy): Eukaryota > Metazoa > Chordata > Testudines > Platysternidae > Platysternon > Platysternon megacephalum. The sequence goes on along the minus strand of QXTE01000040.1, from coordinate 3,902,919 downwards.
TGAATATGAGTCAACAGTGTGCCCTTGTTGTGTACATGGCAGAGGAGCATTGCTGGCACATGATGGCATATATTTCCAGCAGATCGAGGGATGTGATCATTCCCCTCTACTCAGCACTGGTGAGGCCTCATTTGGAGTACTGTGTCCAGTTTTGGGCCCCACACTACAAGAAGGATGTGGATAAATTGGAGAGAGTCCAGCGGAGGGCAACAAAAATGATTAGGGGGCTGGAGCACATGACTTACGAGGAGAGGCTGAGGGAACTGGGATTGTTTAGTCTGCAGAAGAGAAGAATGAGGGGCGATTTGATAGCTGCTTTCAACTACCTGAAAGGGGGTTCCAAAGAGGATGGATCTAGACTGTTCTCAGTGATAGAAGATGACAGAACAAGGAGTAATGGTCTCAAGTTGCAGAGGGGGAGGTTTAGGTTGGACATTAGGAAAAACTTTTTCACTAGTAGGGTGGTGAAGAACTGGAATGGGTTACCTAGGGAGGTAGTGGAATCTCCTTCCTTAGAGGTTTTTAAGGTCAGGCTTGACAAAGCCCTGGCTGGGCTGATTTAGTTGGGTTTGGTCCTGCTTTGAGCAGGGGGTTGGACTAGATGACCTCCTGAGGTCCCTTCCAACCCTGAGATTCTATGATTCTATGATTCTATGAATGTTCTCAGATTTAACAAGCCATTGAATGTAGAGAACTTTTTCTTTTTTTGCTCATCAGATCAGATTTCCCAAGCTCACCTACCTCTGGAGTTTTACGAGTGAAGCCAAGGAGTTGATCTTGAAGGAAGGGCAAGTAAAATTAGGTCACCCTCAATGCAGCCTGAAGGCCAAATGCAGCCATCCTCTACCTATAACCATAAGGTGGACAGCAAACATGATTGACTGCACTGTCTCAATTCCCTTCCTGCAATATACGATTCTCCCTTAAGGGAGGAGAATCAGATCCCAGAGCTTTATTGCTCATCAAACAAAGAGGCCTGATCCTCCTCTCACATACACTGATGTAAATCAGGTGTGATTCCCTTGAAGTTAATAGAGTTAACACTGACTTGAAGCTGAATCAGGCCCTTCATAGTTATCCATGTGTAGATGCAACAGAGAGAGGGAGAGAGAGAGAACAAGAGAGAGCAGGTTTGCTGCATGCTATGCTTTTTATTTTTAATTGTATGTACACATATATGCCAAATAAGTCCAGTCCCCAGACTTCTGGCAAGCTGCCAAAGGAGTCTTCAGTGAAACAAAGTTTGGACCCCCCTCAATTTCTTTGTCTAATACAATTATCTCCCTGTTACCCTGCTCAACAGAAGATCTGAGCAGCCCTCTATGCCTGATGTACTACAGCAGGGGTAGGCAACCTATGGCACGGGTGCCGAAGGCGGCACGCGAAATGATTTTCAGTGGTACTCACACTGCCCAGGTCCTGGCCACCGATCCGGGGGCTCTGCATTTTAATTTAATTTTAAATTAAGCTTCTTAGACATTTTAAAAACCTTATTTACTTTACATACAACAATAGTTTAGTTATATATTATAGACTTATAGAAAGAGACCTTCTAAAAATGTTAAAATGTATTACTGGCACGCAAAACCTTAAATTAGAGTGAATAAATGAAGACTCGGCACACCACTTCTGAAAGGTTGCCGACCCCTGTACTACAGACTATTGCTCCAAACATGCATATTGTACGTGTGACTTCCATAGCTGTATGCCATATGTTGAAGATGTATAAACATAGATCTGTCTAGGTTCCATATTAGTCAATTACTAGTAATAATCACGATGAGCTAATTATTGTTCTATTGAAGTCCCTGTGACAGGTTCAGTCACAGAGACCCCCTTGGGACTGTCACCTGATGTGCTGAAACTACCTCTGAGCCCATTTTCTTTGCCAGCTTGGGACTTCAGAACCCTGCCTTGTTGAGCCAGACACGCTAGCCTGTGGCAACACAGACCCAGGGTCTGAACCATGCCCCCAAAGCTGCAGACTTAACTGAAAACAACTCAGCAAGTACTCCTGTCTCCAGCACCCAGACACCCAGCTCCCAATGGGATCCAAACCCCAAATACATCTGTTTTACTCTGTATAACGCTTATATAGGGTAAACTCATAAATTGTCTGCCCTCTATAATACTGATAGAGAGATATGCACAGCTGTTTGCTCCCCCAGGTATTAGTCACTTACTCTGGGTTAATTAATAAACAAAAGTGATTTTATTAAGTATAAAAAGTAGGATTTAAGTGGTTTCAACTAATAACAGACAGAACAAAGTAAGTTACCAAGCAAAATAAACAAAACACGCAAGTCTAAGCCTGATACATTAAGAAACTGAATACAGGTAAATCTCACCCTTAGAGATGTTCCAATAAGCTTCTTTCACAGACTAGACTTCTTCCTAGTCTGGGCCCAATCCTTTCCCCTGGTACAGTCCTTGTTAGTTCCAGCTGAGGTGGTAACTAGGAGATTTCTCATGACTGGCAGCCCACTTTGTTCTGTTCCGCCCCCTATTATATCTTTGGCACAAGGCAGGAATCCTTTGTCTCTCTCTGGGTTCCCACCCCACCTTATAAATGGAAAAGCACCAGGTTAAAGATGGATTCCAGTATCATGTGACATGTTCACATGTCCTATGAGCCCCCCTCCATTCCTCCAGGACTGGCCCGCAGGTATGCAGTGGAGGCTTGCAGGTAAACAGAGCCATCTACAGTCAATTGTCCTAGTTAATGGGAGCCATCAAGATTCCAAGCCACCATTAATGGCCCACACTTTGCATAATTACAATAGGACTTCAGAGTTATACTTCATATTTCTAGCTTTAGATACAAGAATGATGCATACATACAAATAGGATGAACACACTCAGTAGATTATAAGCTTTATAATGATATCTTACAAGGGACCTTTTGCATAAAGCATATTCCAGTTACATTATAGTCACACTCATAAGCATATTCCCAGAGACATATGGAGTGCAGCATCACAGTCCCTATCCAGAGCAAGCTGGAAAATGAAATTACAGGTAGCCGATATTTAAAGTTCTCTCTGAAGCCTACTTCAGAGTCATTATGATTATGAAAAATTGTATTGCTACAATATGCGAGTCCTGATTTAGATTAATTTCTTTCACAGTGTAAAAGCAAAGAGGTGTTTATAATGTCCTCTCAGTGGATTGACTCACTCTTCGCTGATAACCTAAAGAAGTCATTCTTACTCCCCTACTAATTACAAATGGAATCTGGATGTTAGCACTTGATGTGAACCAACGCCATGAAGAAATATAGTTATGCATATTTAATTATGCTCAATGTGCAGTGCAAATAATTCAGCTGGTATTTAGTCTTATGCCTTGGCTAACAGGAAATATATGCCTCCAAAGATAAAGAGCTAATACTAATGATACTACTGGTTAATTTCCATGTTTATTAGCTGAACACTACATAATGTCAGAGGAAAAGGACACTTCAGCAATGTTCTCTGAAATAATTAATATTTGTGCAGATGAACATAACAAATCCATCGTGTTTAGAAGAGCAACAGATCAAATATTTATAATTTAGCACCAAAATATTGTCAAAGTGCAAATTTTAAGGTTACGTCTTGGATTAAGTCCATTTCTATAACTTGAAATAGAGACAGTACATGTACAATGGATATATTTAGTGAATAAGATCTCAGGACCTTGATTTAAAGTCACCTGAAATGTGGTACCTCTGGCAGTACACTTCCTACTAGCAGCACAATGAGGAGCAGTTCAGTATGGTCCCCACTGCGGTCAAGGCTGCCACACCAGGACGTGACAGCGAGTCTCTATGGTGGGAAGACTGGGGCTTAACATCAATCACCAATCAGTTCCTCATCACACACCCTACTGCTCGCCCGCCTGGCTTCAACCTGCCACATCATCAGTGGGCCCTTCGTAACCGATTCTGGACTGGGCAAGGCCTCCGTGCAGCCACTCAGCACCGTTGGGGTCTTCGAGACAATCCAAGCTGAAGCTGCGGCACAGCAAACAGTGATACACATTGTCGAGGAGTGTGGGTGGGGTCCGAGAGCTTCACTTGGCCACTAAGAACGCTATGGCTTGGCTCGGCAAATATGCAAATGCTAAATAAATAGGGAATAAGAGCCAGAGATGATTTTGTATATGTTTTCTGTTAGCAGTGATCATTCTTTCAGTGTTTCCCTTGCCATTGTTATCGTTTAATCGGCGGGTTTAGTAGTAAAGTGGTCTGGCCCTCAATGTGTTAGTGGTAAAGAGTTTGTAGCTATGCCACCTCTGGCTGTAATCTCATCAGATCTCACAGCTAAAGCCTGGGCAGCAGTTGGATAGGAGTCCTGGAAAGAAAACTCAACAATATTCAAGGAACAGTTGTTGGTGTTCAGTAGGTGTTGCTCCTCCCTTTGAGTCAATACTGAACAGCTCCTCATGGTGGTGCTACAGGAGATGTGCTGCCAGATGTACCATATTTCAAGTGAAACTTCAAATCAAGGTCCTGGTCATATGGCACTTTTTGCAAGAGTTGAAGTTGTGTTCCAGGTTATTGGCAAGGTCCTTAGATCAAGCCACTGAGATTCTGGAGTGAAATACAGAATGTTTTTCTCAAAACATGATGGAGTTTTTTATAGAAGTTGATGGCACTAACTTTTCTGAACAGAACAAAACTGAAGTGAGCCCTTCACGTGGGCGTTGGGAGTGTAAGCAAAGTCTGCAGAGTGATCCATGCTGTGAAGGAGAGTTGCCTTATGTGGAATTCGCAAATGTATATATTTAGCTACTGCTTGTTGGAGGATGAGAGATCATGATAAGAGCAGATAATAGGGGGGGAAATATACATACACAGGAACACAAAGGAACGGGGGGGGAGAGAAAGAGCTTTCTAGGTGTCAAGGAGTCAATATGCGAGTTCCCAGAACAGAATCCAACCTTTGGAGAGAGCTCTGCTTTCAAAGGATATTAAGGGAGCTAACTTAAGCAGGCAAAAGCAAGACAATTCAGTGTCAAGAGCTCCCTCACTGCCTTATGTCTGAATATCCATAGGATCTAAGGAAAGCACATGATCTCACCTATCAGACAGATAATGGGCAGCCATTCGGGGGCACTCTGCGTTGAGTTCCGCAAAGAATGGCAGCCTTAGTAATAACAGATGTGAAACAGATCTATAACTCAACCTTAACTGTGTGTGTCATTACAACCAGGTCCAGCATAGTACTTAGCATATAATACTTTTCATCTGTATATTTCTAAGGGCTTTATAAATGGAGATAAACATTTTATCCCTATTTTACACAAAGGAATACTGAGGCCCAGGGAGGTAAAGTGTCTAAGGTCACATAACAAGTCACTGATAAACCTGGGAATAAAACACAGCTTTCCTGGCTCCCTATCTGGTCCACCAGACCATGCTGCCTCTGAATGGACTTGATTTTGTCCGTTTCCATTAGATTTTTCAGACTTCATTGTCTCCACAAATTACTCCTGCTAAATGTCACTAGAAATTACATGCATCAAAGGGAGGAGATGACCCTGGTTCCTGCTACTATGACCCAGTTGAGTGTACTGAATTCCATTTTTTAGTGGTTGTTACCATATAGGACTGCTAGAATGCCTTCCATTTGAGGATCTCAAAGGGTTTTACAAATATAGGCCCCAATCTGTGACTCAGTTCAATGCAGCAGACCCTGTGCTATACAAAACATGGTCCACCGGTGCAGATCCAGTTACAGGACTGTGGCCTTAGAGCCAGGGATTCAGTCCTCAATTATCTTTCTTGACATTACCGAAGTTAATTAAGTTGCTTGCACAGAGCTGAGCATAGGATTTGACCTCAACTAATTAAGCCTTGCAGCTAAATAAGCAAGTAGTTCAATGCCATGTGGGCTTTAGGTAAGGGCTCTTAGAGCAGTCAAAGCCTAGGGTTCGCTTCTCAGCTGTGTCCTTCACTACAGAAAACATGCATCATGTCAGAGCCATATTTACTCGGCACTCCATACAGGTAGGTGTTAACTCACTTTCATTATTATTATAAATTGTTTCCAGGAGAAAGGTTGAATCATGGAACAGAGGGGGCTGAAAAGTTTGCTCGCATTAGAGATATCCACCTGACGTCATCTTCTCCTTCTGCTCTTTCACCTGCATTTTTTATCTTTGTCTTTGTTGTTCTGTTTTGTTTCTCTAGGACAAAAATCGGTACCTCAGAGTCTCATGATGTTTGCATCACGGTTCTGTGGCATTGAGTTGCCACGTCGGCATCACACTATGATGACATTGCATCAGCCCCTGAGATATTTAAGGGCACTCTTAATCATATATTGGCTGCTGCTGTCGAAGACAGGATGTTGGACAAAATGGATCACAGGTCTGATCTATTTCTCATGTGCCCGCAAGTAGTCCCTTTGCAGTCAGGTAAGTGAAGTGGGGATTACTTATGTGAGTAAGGTTTACAAGTTCATGCCCTTAGTTTGTAAGATGCAGGTCTGCCCCATTAAAGTTTGGACAGGTGGTATGACCAGTTAGTGTGGTCTGATGGTTAGAGCCTAAGACTGAGTCTTGACCTGGGCTCAGTTTCCATCTCCAATGACTGACTCGTTTTGTTCCCACTCTGTGCCTCAGTTTTCTCATCTGCAAAATGGGGATAATGACACTTACATGGGTGTAGTGTGGCTGAGTTACTGTCTGTTAAGTACATTGAAATCTTCAGATGAAGGGTGGTTTAAGCATGTACATTCTTAGTATTGCCACGTGCTATGGTGTGAGATCAGCTCCAGAGTTTCGAAGTAAGCAAACAGGTTCATTTGGCTTGGAATAGCAGGCTATATAAAATCATGCAACGGTCCTATGAGACTGGTTTTTTTTTAACTTAGTGCTAATGGATCTATTGTTTCACGTAAAGGTTTCCAGTGCTTTTGCTATATTGTGTGTGACATTTATAACACTCTTTGTTCCATTAGGAGAGTAATTTGGGAGAGTTTATTATCCTTTGGAGACTCTGCAGCTTGCTGCTCAACTTCCATACGGACCCTGGAGGAAAAATCTCTCAAAGCAGCAGCTGACTTTTTTGTAAAGCTAGTGATGAGTTAGACATTTGTTAAGAGTTTAGTGATTAACCTAATGTACTTTAATAAGAGGAATTAAAACATCATGAGACACCTATTATTTCTCCCTCTTTCTCTCTAGAGACAACAAAATACATAGGAGACTTTACAATGAAATCAAGGTGCTCCTTGCCTCAAAGGGTGAAATCATAATTTGTTTGTATCAGCTATAGCTCCTTTATTTCAGAGGAACAAGGAAATAGCATTTAATCAGCATGTTCTGAATCACTGATGAAAGGAACCACTGAGTAATCTGAGTTTATTACACTAGGGGACATGCTAGATGTGAGAAAATGGCAAACGTTGTTATACCTAGGACTACCTATCTAAGACACCTGTCACCTTGGTACCCTAGGGATTGGGTTAGCCAGTTTGGGTTCCAATCACTAAGAAGTGGCTCATATGTATCCATTAACAAAATGCACTCATTCTGATTCACCAAGAAAACTCTCATGTGGGATGTGCGTGGGAATGTACCAGAGTTGGGTGGTTAATGATCATGATTCCAAAGCACTTCGCAAACCACATATATAGGAATAATGTTTTCTACCACTAAAAAATACAATCACTTGTGAGGTGAAAAAACGTGGCAGTTGTTTAAATCTAGGGGAAGAAGTGAAAAACACCATCTCCAAAGGAAACTTTCAAGAGGGAGGTAGAGGTTAGAGAGGCAGAATGTTCCTTACCACCACGACTATTGTGAAAAGGGCCATGGGAGCTTTTATGACCAGTCATTCATATCCTGAGCTGTATATCTCCTCTGAAGACGGCTCCATGCTTGATACTGACTCAGAAATGATACCTACTGAATCACTACCATGTCCTGCAGCATCTGGGGTTTCACATGTCTTCCATCTACATACTAATCAGGCCTGACACATCTTCTCTTGTGAGGTCTGAAGAGATCACGCCTCCGGGACTGTATAGCTGCAGGATGAGTGTGCTGCCAGCACATGGGGGGGGGGGGGGGGTGGTGGG